>CM040621.1:16545153-16745290 GCA_022817965.1 Solanum lycopersicoides
TGTATGGATTACCGGAAATTAAATGCATGGACCGAAAAGGACCATTTTCCCATGCCCTTCATGGATCAGATGTTGGATAGACTCGCTGGAAAAGGGTGGTACTGTTTTCTTGATGGTTATTCAGGGTATAATCAGATTTCTATTGCACCAGAAGATCAAGAGAAGACCACTTTTACTTGTCCATATGGGACCTTTGCGTTCAAGAGAATGCCGTTTGGATTGTGCAATGCACCCGCAACATTTCATAGATGTATGATGTCAATATTCTCCGACATGGTGGAAGATACTATTGAGGTTTTTATGGATGATTTTTCTGTGGTTGGTGAATCATTCGAGCAATGTTTGAGCCATTTATCTGAGGTTCTTAAAAGATGTGAAGACTGCAATTTAGTACTCAATTGGGAAAAAGGCCACTTCATGGTAAAAGAAGGTATTGTTTTGGGCCATCGTATTTCAGAAAAGGGCATAGAAGTTGATTGAGCCAAAGTCGAGGTGATAGAGAGACTTCCTCCACCTATCTCTGTAAAAGGTGTGAGAAGCTTTCTTGGGCATGCAGGTTTTTACAGGAGATTCATCAAAGAGTTCTCAAAAATTGCACATCCGTTGTGCAAACTGCTGGAGAAAGATTGTAAATTTTATTTTGACGAATCCTGTCTTAAAGCATTCGGCGAGCTAAAAGAAAAATTGGTATCTGCACCTATCATTATTTCTCCGGATTGGAACAGTCTATTTGAGGTGATGTGTGATGTGAGTGGGGTTGCCCGTTGTGTGGTATTGGGACAAAGAAGGGACAAAATCCTTCATCCCATTTACTATGCTAGTAAAGCCCTCAATGAAGCTTAGAAGAACTATACAGTAACTGAACAAGAGCTCCTTGCAGTAGTATTTGCTTTTGAAAAATTTTGCTCCTATTTGCTAGGTACTAGAGTTATAGTGCATACTGACCATTCAGCCCTGAGATATTTGATGGCAAAGAAGGATGAGAAACCGAGGTTAATTCATTGGGTATTACTACTGCAAGAATTTTTCTTTGAGGTAAAGGATAGAAAAGGGACCGAAAATCAAGTTGCTGATCACTTGTCCCGTTTAGAAGATGAAGCTATGAGAGATTTGGGGGATAAGACTGATATTGATGACACGTTCCCCGATGAGCATGTATTGGCTGCCTCACAAGACTTGATTCCATGGTTCGCAGATTTTGCGAACTACTTAGCTAGTGATATTGTTCCATCGGACTTGTCTTTTCATCAAAGGAAAAAGTTCATGTACGATGTGAAGAAGTTCTTTTGGGATGAACCATACTTATATAGGAGCTGTGATGGTATTATTCGGCGTTGTGTGCCAGAAGTTGAGATGTTGAGTGTTTTAGAGGCATGTCATTCCTCACCCTTTGGTGGACATCATAGTGGTGTCCGGACTGCTCATAAAATCTTACAATGTGGTTACTATTGGCCAACTATTCATCAAGATGCTCATGAGTTCACCAAAGCGTGTGATAGATGCCAAAGAGATGGCGGCATTTCAAGAAAGCAAGAGCTCCCTCTAAACCCCATTCTTGTGATTGAGTTATTTGATGTTTGGGGTATTGACTTTATGGGTCCATTTGTGAGTTCTCATGGAATGAAGTATATTTTAGTAGCAGTTGATTATGTATCTAAGTGGGTGGAAGCTATCGCCCTCGCGAACAATGAGGGGAAGAGTGTCACTGCATTCTTGAAAAAGAATATATTCTCTCGATTTGGTACCCCACGGGCAATTATTAGTGATGGGGGATCCCACTTTTGCAACAAATTGTTCAAGGGATTATTGGAGAAATATGGGGTTCGCCATAATGTGGCCACTCCTTACCATCCTCAAACTAGTGGGCAAGTTGAAGTATCAAATAGGGAGATCAAACAGATTTTGTCAAAAACAGTGAACGCTAGTAGAATAGATTGGTCAAGGAGGCTTGATGATGCTATTTGGGCCTACCGGACAGCGTATAAGACTCCCATAGGTATGTCCCCATACCAAATAGTATATGGGAAAGCATGTCCTCTTCCGGTTGAATTAGAGCATAAAGCCATGTGGGCTATGAAGAAGTTAAAAATGGACTGGAACGAAGCTGCAGAACAACGGTTAAATGGGTTAAATGAACTCGATGAATTTTGCCTAAAAGCTTATGAAAGCTCAGCCCTCTACAAAGAAAAGATGAAGAAGTACCATGACCTAAAAATCGAGAAACGAGAGTTTCTGATTGGGGATTCGGTGCTTTTATTCAACTCTAGATTGCGCTTATTTTCGGGCAAGCTCAAGTCCAAATGGACTGGCCCTTACTTGATCACCCAACTATTCCCTCATGGAGCGGTTGAGTTGGAGAACAAGGAAGGTGTGCGGTTTAAGGTGAACGGACAACGTCTAAAAATCTATATAGGTCATGCGGAATCGGCGAATGAGGTGATTGAGGCATATCATCTTGATGAAGTCTGAGTAATCGAGTGTCCTCAGTCGTGCCGCGATGTTAAATCAGGCGCTGGTTGGGAGGCAACCCAATATGTATCATCTAACCACTTTAGAGTTTTCTTTCCAGTAACGGTAGCATTTTCTACTAATGGGTTGTAAATTTTCAGGTAGCACATCTCCAGGAAGTTCTGCAGAAAATTACTCTGCCACATTCACTGACGGATACATGTGACGGACCGTCACGCCTGTGACGGACCGTCGCATTACTCCGTCGTGCCAGGTACGTTCTTTATTGTTTTGAAGAATTAGGGCACATGCGACGGAACCTATGACGGACCGTCACAGATGCGACGGACCGTCATCGGGGTTTCGTCACTTCATTACCCAGCTACCCGACCCGACCCGGCTAAGGAATTTCAAAAGTTTTTAAACTTTTTAAAACCCCCACCCCTTCATTAAACCGTTTCTTTCCCTCTCTCTCCCATTTCCTCCCCTTTCAACTTTCTTCTCTTCCCAAATTTCCCACATTCTCCCTTTTCCCATCCCAAATCTCCCTTCTTGGTCAGAGTCTGCTTCTGTGCTTCTCAGTTTTCTTGTTGGGTGCCATCACTCCCGTGTTGTTTTCTCTCCTTCCAAGGTATGTGTTTATGAAACTCTACCCATTTACTCTTTTTTTTTGGTTTTTATTTACTATTAGCATGTGGGTCTTTGATCTTTGACCATATATTGTCTAACCTAGGTTATTAATCCTACGAAATGCCTGGATAAAACTCGATAAATTACGGCTTTAGACTTGTAAATTTAATAGGTATTTAGGTTAAAGAGCGTTAGAGAAATGTTAGGTCTTTGGTTTGAATCATATGGGTTGATTGTGGCATCCCCAGTTCTGTCTCTAAATGACAGCACAAAAACTCGATGACGGACCGTCGTACCCACGACGGACCATCATAGGGTCCTTCCCAACACCCCACAACTTGTTTTCTCTAAGTGTCCACCAACGAATATGTGTGCCAGACCGTCATAACCACGACGGTCCGTCCTGCACAACCGTCGTGACGGTCAGAGACCCCTGTCCTAAGGGTCTCAACACTTTCTCTAAGTGCCCACTGACGGACATATGTGATGGACCGTCATACCCTCGACGGTCTGTCCTGCACAACCATCGTGACGGTCAGAGACCCCTGTCCTAAGGGTCTCAACACTTTCTCTAAGTGTCCACTGATGGACACATGTGACGGACCGTCATACACACGGCGGTCCGTCATGTACAACCGTCGTGACGGTCAGAGACCCCTGTCCTAAGGGTCTCAACACTTTTTTTAAGTGTCCACTGACGGACACATGTGACGTACCGTCATACCCTCGACGGTCCGTCCTGCACAACCGTCGTGACGGTCAGACACCCCTGTCCTAAGGGTCTCAATAGTTTTTTTCTAAGTGTCCACTGACGGACACAAGTGACGGACCGTCATACACACGACGACCCATCCTGTACAACCGTCGTACCAGTTAGAGACCTTTCTTCTTATACTCTATATTGCTAAGTATTACATGACGGACCCCAGGACGGTCCGTCATACGCACGACGGGCCGTCACCAGGTCCGTCGTGCCTTACTGCTACTTCAGAGCTGTTATCACTGGTTTGAAGTTATGTGTATTTTTTCTCATTTTTTCTTTTCATGTTTGCTCATTCTAGTACTAATGATGATTCGTTACAGGTACTATCTCTCATGGCACCTAAACAAGATCGCGTTTACGCACGTGGGCGTTCCAAATCTGTCGCCCCGTCTGCCCGACTGGTGATAGGCTCTGATGATGAGCATGATCCCGAGTACGTGCCCCCAGGCACTGCTACTACAGTACGAGCTCCAAGTGCACCGAGAGTCACACCCAAGAAGGTGGCGTCCGGCGTAGTCACTGCCTCCCAGTCTGATGAGGAGCGCACACATCTTTTGGGTCAGCTGCCCAAGACGAAGGAGCATCTGGCTCCTTAGGAGTTTCATGGTCAGAGGAAGCCTTCGAGTCCGCAGAAGCCTCTGCCCCCGCCACAGCTACACAGTCTGCCTCGGATGATGAGGCTGACAGCACTGACTCCACCCCTGGCTCACCAACTGGAGTCCCTGCCCCGGTTGCCAATCAGCCCAACCGGTGGTGTGTCGACGGGCAATACAAAGTATACTTAGACGCCAAAGTTCTTAATGACAAAGGCGTCATGACACGAACCCTTACACTGGAGAGGCGGGTCCTTACGGGAAGTCTCCCCACCATGCCGGATATTCACACTCTTTCCACCAGACACCGACTGGAGTGGACGGCTCGTTCTTTGGGCCGCTACAGTGAGGAGTTAGTCCGAGAGTTCTATGCCTCTTATGTGTCCACTCTCCGATCACAGATAGATAGGCAGTCTGCCCCCGCCAAACTGGCCCCACTTGAGCACGTCCGAGTACGCGGTATAAAGGTCAACATCTCCCTACCAGCCATCCGCCGATATCTGTACGGCGAGGATGTTGACACCACCAGGACACCTCTCACCGCTGAGTTCGACTACCGGTGGCAAATTGTTAAAAAGGTCCGGTTCTTACGCGAGCCATCACTGAGAGAGACCACCAAGAGGCGGATGGCCCCGCACTTGTCTATTGATAGAGAGGCTGCGGATTGGGTGATGGAGCCGAAGGGAGCCATCAGGAAGGCCAACTTGACCTTTACGGCCAAGTTTCTTTGGTTGATAGTCCGCCACTGCCTCTCCCCCACTGCAGAGGGCCCCACCCGGAGGTGGTCCCACTCGGTGAGAACCTGGCCGATACCATAGAGCATGCTCATGCGGCTTCCCAGGCTGCTTCTGCACACACTGACACTACCCCAGTCGAGTCTATCCCGGGTAGTAGCACTGCCCCGAGCTCCTCTCCTTCGGCTCCTTCCGCCACTCTGGTCCCACTTGCTAGGGTCCAGAAACTCGAGGCACAGATGGCTACACTTCTGCATCACATGCAACCTTGGATGCAAAGGACTATTGCTGAGGCAGAGGAGGCATGGAGCGCAAGATGACACAGCACACAAAGAGGAAGATCACAGAGGTACATCAGCGCTTAGACGCTTTTGAGTTGCGAGTGCTAGCCCGACCAGCACCTCTGGTGGACATGTCGACCCTTCAGGCTGCGGTTGGGAGTATGAGGGCTGATCTTGATACGATATTAGAGGCGAGGGTGCCTGAGTCTGAGGCCCCTTCTGCAGAGCCTGCTGATGACACAGTGATGGCTGCTCTTTTTGCCACTTCTGATGTTCCACCACCTCCCCCACGAGAGCATGCCAAGAGACGTAGGGGTCGAGAGGAGGAAGAGGCTAGGGCGAGGAAAAAGGAGCGCCATGAGATGGAGGCTGCGAGGAGAGCCTCGATTGCTGACGAGGAGGCTCGTAAGTTGAGGGCTGTAGAGTTAGCTGCCGGGGCGTCTAGCTCCAAGATTGTAGATTCTGTGGGAGGCACTACTGATGGTGCTGTTGATGCTGAGGACATTACTGAGGGTGTCCAGACTACGCAGGGAGTGGGTTCCGGTGAACCGGACCCACCAGCTTGCTGATCGCCGGCGCTTAGCGCCTCAGGTTTGCTTCACTTACCTTTCGCGTAGTTTCGCTTTTCTATGCATTGGGGACAATTGCATATCTTTTGTTGGGGGTGGGGTAAATGGAAAGTGAGTACTTGGGTGAATTCTGAGTAGCCCAAGTTCACGATCCTCTTTTGGGGTTTTCTTGCATGTGTTCTTTTTCCCCAAAAGACTGATTACTTTTATTGTTGAACCGGCATGTCATATCTTATGTACATAGTATAAATCTGAAGCATGATGGCTAAAATAAATATGATATCTCGATAATCAAAATGATGCATGACTAGGCATAGTAAGTGATAATTGTGTGGTTTGAAACATGAAATAAAGATACACTACTGCATGATCCTGAATCTAAGACTTGAACTAGGTGTCTAATAATCTGGGAATGCAAGGAATGTCAAGTGAGTGTGAGGTGAATTCGAATGTCCACCATCAATACTGAGCTAGAACTTGCCTGGTTAGTCCTGCTAAAAGTGAGTCAAATCAATCAATTAGGAAAGGATCATAGGCCCTTGTTCGAAATAGTCAATCTTGAGCCTAAAAATAACAGAAAACCAAATGAAGTTAATCCCTTTTTGATCCAAATGAATTGAGCTTAAAATAGATCTTTCTTTTTCACCCCAAATGATCTTCTCTGGGAACAATGTGTTGGCCCTGGTCCTCCTTGGACATGTGCACCTCAGTTTATGCCAAAAGCATAAGTTGAGGGTGGCTAATGCAGAAAGCAACCTTGTTTTGGCCCTGACCCAACCATGGGTATTGTGAACCTTGACTCATGGCAAAATCATGAGTTGAGGGTGGCTGTTATAAGGAAAACCCCGGAAAGTGGGGTTGAAAGAATGAAGAGAAAGAAAGAATAAAACAGAAGTGACTAAAAAAAAAAAAAAAAAAAAATATATGAATAAAAAGCAAAATAAACACAAGAAAAGAGAAAAGTCACTTACATATAAGGATAAGAAAGGGAAAACAGCAAAGTGAAAAGAAAATTGAGTAATAGGGCGAAATAAAATGATAAAAAGGTGGTACGCTTAGCCGATATGTCAAGGAGGGCAACAAGTCACTAAAGTATACCTAAATATACCCTACCTGACCCTGAGCCTATGTTACAATCTAAAAAAGTCCTATTGTGATCCTAAGAGTTGTATGGCGAACTTGAAGTAGTGAAAATAAGGGCAAGCCTATGGCAATATGTATAAATGAGTTGTGAATTTGTTCTGAGAGTGAGTGTCGAAAAGTGATCCTTATACTCAAACTAAAATCATTGTGTGAAAAATGAGGATGTTATTTGAAGTGAGGACAGTAGTTGCAACACCAGAAATATTAGCATCTCGGTGAGAAATTGAAGAGGATAGGTGTCATTGCGTAGTGAGTCTGTGTCATGGTCTGATTCTACACAAGTCAATGCCTAATAGTGATACCATGCATGAACATAATGAGAATAATCGGGATTGATAGCCAAATGATTGCGAAAGTTAAAATATGGATACTCTTGTACAAAGATTTTGTAGTGAGTCATAGTGCGTCGCTTGAGGACAAACAACGAATTTAAGTTGAGGGTGTTGATGTACCGTGGTTTCACGGTATTTCTAATGCTTTTTCCTTAAGTTTAGTGTGTGTCGAAAGCCTTTTTGTGTTGATTTTTATGTAAGTTTCTCTTTATTTGCAGAAAATCTGTCCAAGGATGAACGCGGAAGTTTTTGAGAAAGAAATGCAGAAGAGACCACCTACGGAACTTATGACGGTCCGTCGTGGCTGTGACGGTCCGTAGGTGGGATCGTAGTGAGGAGATAAGTTGCTGAAGGAAGATGGGTAAGTCTGACCAAGTGTGGGATTACGGAAGTCCATGACGGACCGTCATAGCCACGACGGTCTGTCCTGCTTGTTCGTCGTGATGATCAGAGAAGTAGTCCCAGTACCCAAATTCCAAGAAGTTCAAGTATTTTGGAACGGAGACCCTCGACGGACCGTCGTGCTTGAAACGGTCCGTCATACCTATCCGTCGAGGGGAATGAAGAAAGCAACAGAAGAATGTGTGAAGTATGGGACGACGGAGGCCATGACGGTCCGTCGTGTCCATGACGGTCCGTCACGTGGTCCGTCGACCCAGACGCGTTTGGACAGATTTTTAGTAAATAGAATCCTTCTTTGATTAGATTTTGTTTTTATTATAAATAGTTTGAAAAACCTCGTTTTTGGGGTTAGACTTTCTGGATAATTTTTAGTTCTCTTATTATAGTATTGAACTCTCGATTTTGGGAATTAAGATACTTTTTCGGAATTGATTGTTGGTGATTTTGTTGATTAATCAAGTTAAATTATGGAAATTTATTTGTTCTCATAAAAGTAAGTGCATGAATTCTTCCATTAACAATATGAATTGTGTAATTATGAACATGGGTAACTAAACCTCATAGCTAGGGTTGTGGGAACCATGGGTGAATAACAAGGTAAAAATCTAACTTAAATAACAATTCTAGAGTGGTGTCTTGCATGTATTGATAATTCTTTCGTGTAGAAGTCTTTTTAACGGATGGCCAACGTTAGAACTAGCCTTAAATGCTACTTGCCGGACCAAGGAGGTAGATAATAGGAAAAGAATTATCAACATAGATTTAGTGTAGACTATCTAATAGGCTAGTATTGGTTGGTACGAGTTAATAACTTAGTCAAATACCGAATACAATGTTTAATATGAGGTAAAGATAAGGGTTAGTATAGCAACACACGTAGCCGGACCAAGGTGCGGAGTGAAATTCTCTAGATGCCGGACCAAGGATTTAGAGATACATAACTTATCACTTTACATGCAAGATATTAGGATAGAATTGTTATAGTTAGATTTACCAAGTTAGGAACCTGTGGGGAACACTTAAGCCCTAGTTACTTTTATAATTTGATTAAACTCCGAAAGCTGAATCTGTTAGTTGTTCATTTTTATTTAGTTAATCATTTTCATTAATTTAGAAATAAAACCCCCCTTTTTGTCTTTTGTTTTCTCGGAAAATAGTTGGCTAAATAACAGTAATAATAGAATAAAGTTAAGTCTGAACTATTTTCCTTGTGGGATCGATCCCAACCTCATTAGTTGGGTTCTTTACTTGATACGACCGCTTTACTTCTTATTTACGAAGTAAATTTGAGCGTATCAACCGGCGTCGTTGACCTCTCAGATGTCACAAACAAGCCTACATACGTCATTCTTACTTCATCTAGGTTAATTTGAGCGGGAAATTTGAAATTTTTGTTTCTTATCATGCATAAAGGTCATTCTACTTACATTCATAATGTTCACCATCAACCATCTAACATTTAGATTATCAACTGAAAGAAATAGTTCAATACTACATCAAATGTATAATTGCCAAAATGACACCAATACAATGTCTAAAATAAAAATGGAAAGAAACACTAGTGGAACATACTCCACTAGTTAAATCCTACATCTAAGCTAGATAGTAACGGTAGACATCCTCGAAAGCATGAGGGCCTACCAAGTCCGGATGAAAGCTCCACGTCCGGATAGCTGCAACGTCAACCTGTAAGCTCTAGCGTCCACCTGTGCCTGCACCTAAAAATATAGAGTTGTATGGGATTAGTACATACTTGTACTAAGTATGGGTATATGCAAGCACACACCAAGGACATGCATGAGTAAGAATATCTCTTTCCTAACAACATGATTATGGAAAGTCAAGTGAGTGGACTTGCCAAATTGGGATTAGGAAAGTTAGTGAACTTTCCAAATTTGGATTAGGAAAGTCAGTGTGCTTTCCAAATTTGGATTAGGAAAGTTAGTGAGCATTCCAAATTTGGATTAGGAAAGTCATGCCATGAGAGTATCATGCATCATCATACTTATCATATTACACACAACACATAACATCTTACACATAGCACATAGCACATTGCATATAGCACATAACATCTTTCATATCATTCATTCATATGCCATGAGACCTTGGAAACATTGACTTGACATTAAGACTTCCCAAAATGAGGGCTCAACATATGGGACCTCAACTAGGGAGTCTTCTTTAGCAAACACAGAGTCTGCTTCATTCATTCATACGTACTTGATTTCATTCATTCATAAGCTAGTGTAAACACCAGCTATACCTAGGATGTAGTTTAAGACTCTCATCGGGTTTGCTGTGCAATGATCAAGAATAACCTAGTGTCATTACTTGAGTCTAGCTCACCTCTTGATTATCCTATCCTAACACATTTGGTATCGTTCATTTCATTATGTGCATCATTTCAGGCTGACCTCATTCATTCATTGGGAACTTTAACTTTAACCGACATAGATCATGTGAGCATCATGAAATGCAGTGTCTCCCCCACACCCAAAAGAGGTGGAATCACCGGCCTAAGTGACCCAAAACATGCTAGCGTACATGGGAATTGAACCCCGCCAGATCCCTATTGTCACGACCCGAAAGCACCCCCTAGAAGTTAGGGAAAACCTTCGAATCATGACCGGGCGTACTTGACCCCTTTGGGGTCTCGTACAAACCCTCTAACTAGCATTCATAACATAAAGCATGAAAAGTAGTGCGGAATTAAAACTTTTCACGATAATAATAAATAAAGGAGTCTTTTCATAAATACTAGGAAATCTTATCGTCACAAGCCAACTTAAAGACACAACTTGGAATCTTAGGGACACGGCCCCTTTACGATAAAAGTAAATACATTTTTAAGTATTAATAAAGAAACTAAGAAACATAAAACTATGTCCTCGAATATATGAGGACATACCAAATTCTTGAGAGATAAAGTTCCCAAGCTTCGACTCCGATCCTCCCAAAAGGGCTTCCAACCTATACTCATAAGGTATAAAAAGTATGGGGTTAGTACAACAATGTACTAAGTATGGCATATGCAAAAACATGCAAAAAGGGACATTTTAGTAAAGATAGCTTTTTATGCAATTCAAATATAACCTTCATGAATCTAGAAGCAAACCCACATAAGAATCAACAATTAACACTTTATGGCTATCTTACCAAACTTAAAGTAAACAAAAGGAACATTTCAATTAACTTTGCTAAACTTGCAATAAAATTGAATAAAGCATCATAGTGAACATTTTGAATTCTTACAATGAAGACCTTACAGTGAATGGCACGGTCCAAGTCATATGAACCCTTTTCCTTTGAAGTTGCCCTAACCCAAGGTTATCCTAAGACTCCCTAAGGTGAGCCAAGAAGGGACTCTCATTACACCTCCCTTCAAAGCACACCAAAGCGACCCTTAAAACTACCAAATCTTAGGCTTACTTCGTTAGAAATCAAATCCACGCCCTTGGCTAACATATGCAAAACACTCATGGAAATATAGGTCATACCAAGTGCAATGTGAGAGTAGCATCCCATACTACCACTCCCACTTAGTACTCCTAATGGATTCCATTTACTCAAGTACTCCACAATAATCCTCCATAACACTACACCATAGTACTCATTCACACGGATTTCATGAAGGTACTCTTCTCCCATAGTAGGTATAGGTCACACCAAGTGCAATGTGAGAATAGCATCCCATACTACTACTCCCACTCAATGCTCCTACTCGGTAACTAATGTGGATTGAGCACTTCACGACATACATACACAATTTCAACAATACACAAGATAATTAGTTTCAAATCAATTCTTTTGTGGGAGTTAGCTTAACCGACAAAGACCATGAGAGCTAGACATGGAATCCCGATATTAACCCCTATCGGATGAGGGATCCTTACTTGCCTAGTGTAAGGTCATGCTTCTTAGCGTTTACATGGCTTTTCCAATAGCTACACCTATGCGGGCACATAGTTAAGGGATAAGGAGATTGTTACTAAGTAACTCACTCTCTACTAACGAGGAGTACTCATCTCAAGAGGTACTTTGGATTACAACATCTCAACTAACGAAGTGCAATCCACCTCCCCTTCATATCCTCTCGGTGCTAGGCATAACTCCACACGGATTTCTCAACATAATAGTCTATCTTAGAAAGCTCACTAGGAAATGGAGAGGTTGTTACTAGACACTACATCTCAACTCACGAAGTGTGTCCACCTCAAGATTCCCCTTTTTGCTCAACTTGACATAATACAAATCTTAAAGAGTGTGTGTGTACATGTGCACACCTTGCATATAAGCATCATTTCATTATCATCAAGTTCTACTCATACTTTAACCTTGATTCATCAAGCTACACACTCTACATACTTCTCATAATCATATACTTCATTTAGACATAAACTAGGTCAAACATGCAATTCAAGCTACATCAAACACAACACAAGACCCATTTCCAATATATCTTCATTTCACATATTAGACCTTCAAGATCACATACTCAAACCATACTAAGTAACATCAAGTTCATCAATTAGCACCGCCACCCATAAGGTGGACCATACCACTCAAATAGCAATTCATAATAAGAATTATACAATGAGAGCAACTCATCAACAAATCAAACCATCATTACCCATAAGCAATTTATCAATATTTCACCATATTAAGGCCCTTAGGGCAGTAGCTACACCAACATGACAAATACAAGAAGACCCAAGTTCATACCCTACTCAAATCATGCTCACATAACCCATTTTCAAGTCAAAAATTGAAGTATGCATAAACAAGAGTTTCATGGAGTTTTAACATCAAAATCATCTATTCAAACCAAGATAAATACATTTAAACCATTAGAACTTAGTTACAAGAAGACCCATAATAGAAATCAAAGTTTAGAAGAAGTTGAGTTTAAAACCCCTTTTTGAAAACCATTTTGGAAGTTGGCTTCTTGAATGGAAAGGTATTCAAGAATGGATACCATACCTTTAGGAGAAAGAAACCCACGAATTTGATGAAGAAACAAGTCCCAATCCGTCCTCCTATCCTTCCTTGACTTCTAGCTTCAAGAGAGTTGAGAGAGTTTTCTTAGAGAGAGAGAGTTGATCTTGAAGTGAGGGGTCTTGTCTAGGTCTAGGGTTTAAAACTAATTTAATATAACCTAAAAACACAAAATTATACACCTAGGGTCTTATAAGACTTGGGGTGTATTTACATAAAACACCCCAAGTTGGCAGCCTTAAGTCGTGCACTGGCAGGCCTCGTCGACGAGACCTCCTCGACGGACCGTCACGTTCACCACGGACCGTCATGGGGTCCCGTCGAGGAACACTTGGCTCCAACTGGAGCCTGTCCAAGTTTCCACTCTCTCTCACTCGCGACGCCCTGGATCGACGGACCGTCCTGAGTGCAACGGACCGTCGCCATGGTCGTCGTGAGCCACTGATGGGCAGACTTTGCCCAAGTCTTGGGCCCTTCATCTAGGGCCCCTTGTGGGTCCTAGGTTGGGTCGTGCCCGGACGTCAAACCCCTAAACTAAGTCGTCTAGGTCTAAGGAACATCCGACGCATGTTTCAAGTAAAACGAACACATAAAACTCATCTAAACTCGCCAAGACATACAAGTATATTCTAAGGCATACCATCCGAACGTCATGGACGTTTTTGGTCGATTGAACTCCAAACTTAACCAAACTTTGCACACTGCCTAAGGACACCAAACTAACTCCGTTTAACTTAAAATTAACTCAAGAAACAACCATGAGGCTCTAGTTCACCTTAGTTCATTTTGGGGCGTTATATTCTCCCCCACTTGGAATAACATTCGTCCTCGAATGACACTTAAATTTTAAGAACAACAAGGACTCACTTAGCATCATATAATACACTTAGATCATGATCAAAACACTAACAATCAAAGCATCCACTAGCAAGGAACATCATTTTACACAACACTTAGCAACATAGGCAACTTTCACCAATTTTTACAAAGTCAAAAATTCAACCTCAATCTTCTTTTATGGAGGAACTACCTTATCCAACGTTAAAAAATGCTCATAAGCAATGCCTTTACACACATTTAAACTAAAATTCAAGACAAAACAATTTTCTTCAAAATGCCAAAATTTTTACAGTGAAGTTGACTGCCATCTTACCAAATTTTTGAAAAATTCATTCTCTAAGCAATTCCTCAAGACGACATGATCATAGGAACTATAAAACCATATATACTCATTTCATAACACAAAAGCAACAATAACCAAGAGTTGAGACTTACCAAAACCATCAATCAGGATTAATTATCCTTTCTAGCCCCCATCCCATAGGAAGGGTTCTTCTTGGGAGCATTAGGATCTAGGGAAGCTTGATTGACATCTCTCCCCCTTGATTTAAGGTTTGGGCAGTCCCTCATCTTGTGGCCTCTATTACCACATGCAAAACAACCATCCGTTCCGGCAAGACACTTACCCCCATGTTGCTTGCCACAAGTAGGGCACCTAGCCCTTTCATAGGAATGACCACCACCTTGAGAAGATTGATTTGGAGCCCTATCCTTGTTTCCCATAGAAGAATCTTGGGGATAAAACCTCTTCTTAGGCCTTTGGTGACTAGAATCATCCGACCTAGGTCTCTTACCCTCTTGCCTTATCTCCCTAATTTTGGACTCCTCAATTTGTTGCGCATAAACCATGAGCCTAGAGATATCCATGTCATTAAGAAGCATAGCCGTACGACACTCTTTTTCCACCAAGCTAGACACGCCCATCACAAACTTGTTCATCCTAGCCCTAGGGTTGGCTACCATGTTTGGGGCATACTTAGAGAGTTGGGTGAATTTGAGAGAGTACTCTTGCACACTCATTCCCCCTTGACGGAGGTTCATGAATTCAACCATCTTCTTCTCCCTCCACTCTAAAGGAAAGAATCTATCTAGGAAAGCCTCTTTGAATTCCTCCCAATCAACCGGTCCTCTTTCTAAGGGTCTCTCACCCCTCCATTGCTCATACCACACTTGAGCAACATCCTTAAGTTGGTAAGCGGCCAATTCCGCTTTCTCCCTAGGGGTCACACCCATAGCATCTACCACCTTGAAAACCTCATCTATGAAGCCTTGTGGATCTTCATCCACCTTAGTGCCATGAAAAGTAGGAGGGTTCATCCTCATAAAATCCCGAATCCTAGAAGCGGGAGTACTAGCATTTGGTTGGGGCCTATCTCCTAGGTTAGCTTGGCCCACAAAGTGATTGTTGACAACTTGAGCTTGAGCCGTCATGAGTTGGGTCAAGTTCATTAGGGCAGCCCTCAACTCCGCATTAGTCATATCACCCTCAACAAAAGGAGCTTGAGGCATAGGAGGCACTTGAGGTCCTTGAGGTTCCGGAGGCACTTGAGGTTCTTGAAGAGGAACCTCCTCATTTTCCTCCCCTAAGCCAACAATAGGAACTTGGTCAACATGGGGAAGGACTCTCTCATTTGGTACACCTCCCTCCTCCCTTCTAGCGGTCGATCTCCTCGTATTCATGTCCTAAAAACACAAAAGAAGAGGTTGAGAATAGACACCTTATATACTCAACTCTAAGGCACGATACTAGAATAGAGAAGAAAGTGAAACTTCTAGCATCCTATAGCCTCTTGTCCATGGATGTGTCGCGACTCACACCAATGACCAAGATACTACTAGATGTGTCTTGTGAGACTTTCAGACCTTAAACTATTTCCCAAAACCTTATGCTCTGATACCAAGTCTTGTCACGACCCGAAAGCACCCCCTAGAAGTTAGGGAAAACCTTCGAATCATGACCGGGCGTACTTGACCCCTTTGGGGTCTCGTACAAACCCTCTAACTAGCATTCATAACATAAAGCATGAAAAGTAGTGCGGAATTAAAACTTTTCACGATAATAATAATAAAAGGAGTCTTTTCATAAATACTAAGAAATCTTATCGTCACAAGCCAACTTAAAGACACAACTTGGAATCTTAGGGACACGGCCCTTTACGATAAAAGTAAATACATTTTTAAGTATTAATAAAGAAACTAAGAAACATAAAACTATGTCCTCGAATATATGAGGACATACCAAATTCTTGAGAGATAAAGTTCCCAAGCTTCGACTCCGATCCTCCCAAAAGGGCTTCCAACCTATACTCATAAGGTATAAAAAGTATGGGGTTAGTACAACAATGTACTAAGTATGGCATATGCAAAAACATGCAAAAAGGGACATTTTAGTAAAGATAGCTTTTTATGCAATTCAAATATAACCTTCATGAATCTAGAAGCAAACCCACATAAGAATCAACAATTAACACTTTATGGCTATCTTACCAAACTTAAAGTAAACAAAAGGAACATTTCAATTAACTTTGCTAAACTTGCAATAAAATTGAATAAAGCATCATAGTGAACATTTTGAATTCTTACAATGAAGACCTTACAGTGAATGGCACGGTCCAAGTCATATGAACCCTTTTCCTTTGAAGTTGCCCTAACCCAAGGTTATCCTAAGACTCCCTAAGGTGAGCCAAGAAGGGACTCTCATTACACCTCCCTTCAAAGCACACCAAAGCGACCCTTAAAACTACCAAATCTTAGGCTTACTTCGTTAGAAATCAAATCCACGCCCTTGGCTAACATATGCAAAACACTCATGGAAATATAGGTCATACCAAGTGCAATGTGAGAGTAGCATCCCATACTACCACTCCCACTTAGTACTCCTAATGGATTCCATTTACTCAAGTACTCCACAATAATCCTCCATAACACTACACCATAGTACTCATTCACACGGATTTCATGAAGGTACTCTTCTCCCATAGTAGGTATAGGTCACACCAAGTGCAATGTGAGAATAGCATCCCATACTACTACTCCCACTCAATGCTCCTACTCGGTAACTAATGTGGATTGAGCACTTCACGACATACATACACAATTTCAACAATACACAAGATAATTAGTTTCAAATCAATTCTTTTGTGGGAGTTAGCTTAACCGACAAAGACCATGAGAGCTAGACATGGAATCCCGATATTAACCCCTATCGGATGAGGGATCCTTACTTGCCTAGTGTAAGGTCATGCTTCTTAGCGTTTACATGGCTTTTCCAATAGCTACACCTATGCGGGCACATAGTTAAGGGATAAGGAGATTGTTACTAAGTAACTCACTCTCTACTAACGAGGAGTACTCATCTCAAGAGGTACTTTGGATTACAACATCTCAACTAACGAAGTGCAATCCACCTCCCCTTCATATCCTCTCGGTGCTAGGCATAACTCCACACGGATTTCTCAACATAATAGTCTATCTTAGAAAGCTCACTAGGAAATGGAGAGGTTGTTACTAGACACTACATCTCAACTCACGAAGTGTGTCCACCTCAAGATTCCCCTTTTTGCTCAACTTGACATAATACAAATCTTAAAGAGTGTGTGTGTACATGTGCACACCTTGCATATAAGCATCATTTCATTATCATCAAGTTCTACTCATACTTTAACCTTGATTCATCAAGCTACACACTCTACATACTTCTCATAATCATATACTTCATTTAGACATAAACTAGGTCAAACATGCAATTCAAGCTACATCAAACACAACACAAGACCCATTTCCAATATATCTTCATTTCACATATTAGACCTTCAAGATCACATACTCAAACCATACTAAGTAACATCAAGTTCATCAATTAGCACCGCCACCCATAAGGTGGACCATACCACTCAAATAGCAATTCATAATAAGAATTATACAATGAGAGCAACTCATCAACAAATCAAACCATCATTACCCATAAGCAATTTATCAATATTTCACCATATTAAGGCCCTTAGGGCAGTAGCTACACCAACATGACAAATACAAGAAGACCCAAGTTCATACCCTACTCAAATCATGCTCACATAACCCATTTTCAAGTCAAAAATTGAAGTATGCATAAACAAGAGTTTCATGGAGTTTTAACATCAAAATCATCTATTCAAACCAAGATAAATACATTTAAACCATTAGAACTTAGTTACAAGAAGACCCATAATAGAAATCAAAGTTTAGAAGAAGTTGAGTTTAAAACCCCTTTTTGAAAACCATTTTGGAAGTTGGCTTCTTGAATGGAAAGGTATTCAAGAATGGATACCATACCTTTAGGAGAAAGAAACCCACGAATTTGATGAAGAAACAAGTCCCAATCCGTCCTCCTATCCTTCCTTGACTTCTAGCTTCCAAGAGAGTTGAGAGAGTTTTCTTGAGAGAGAGAGAGTTGGATCTTGAAGTGAGAGGGTCTTGTCTAGGTCTAGGGTTTAAAACTAATTTAATATAACCTAAAAACACAAAATTATACACCTAGGGTCTTATAAGACTTGGGGTGTATTTACATAAAACACCCCAAGTTGGCAGCCTTAAGTCGTGCACTGGCAGGCCTCGTCGACGAGACCTCCTCGACGGACCGTCACGTTCACCACGGACCGTCATGGGGTCCCGTCGAGGAACACTTGGCTCCAACTGGAGCCTGTCCAAGTTTCCACTCTCTGTCACTCGCGACGCCCTGGATCGACGGACCGTCCTGAGTGCAACGGACCGTCGCCATGGTCGTCGTGAGCCACTGATGGGCAGACTTTGCCCAAGTCTTGGGCCCTTCATCTAGGGCCCCTTGTGGGTCCTAGGTGGGTCGTGCCCGGACGTCAAACCCCTAAACTAAGTCGTCTAGGTCTAAGGAACATCCGACGCATGTTTCAAGTAAAACGAACACATAAAACTCATCCAAACTCGCCAAGACATACAAGTACATTCTAAGGCATACCATCCGAACGTCATGGACGTTTTTGGTCGATTGAACTCCAAACTTAACCAAACTTTGCACACTGCCTAAGGACACCAAACTAACTCCGTTTAACTTAAAATTAACTCAAGAAACAACCATGAGGCTCTAGTTCACCTTAGTTCATTTTGGGGCGTTATACCTATATTGGCAGTATATGTTCGAAGACTAGGAGATATAAGGATACCCATACCCGGCGTGCCGGAAAGTCTCATCTCATGAGAGTTACGTGAACCTCCGTCCTTCCAGAAAGAAGACATCACCGCTCATAGCTAGTCTATCGGTGCTCAGTACAAAGTTCCATTTCATTCAACTCATACGTCATGGAAGCTGGCTTCTGGTATGAGGACATCATAGCTCAATAGATGATTTCTCATCTCATCATTAGTATTAAGTGTGTTAATCTCATTAATTTAATTAGAGTGTTCATAGAGACTAGTCTCTTCATTAACTTTACACTCTCATAGGTAAATACGTTTAGGTAACATTTACTTAGGCTCATTTGAGATTGTTCTCATCTGTTACATTAGCCTCATATCATGTTGTCACCACATTTATTAACATTAGCACATTTGCTCTTCATAATTACTCACCCCTTTTTACGTGAATGTTAATTTCATCATATGCCAATGCACTTGGCCATTTGTGTGTTTCACATTCTTACTTAACCCTTCTAGGGTTTCATCATTTCATTGCATAATATTCATTTCATCATATGCCAATGCACTTGGGCATTTCGTGTGTTTCACACTCTCACTTAACCCTTCTAGGGTTACATTATTTCATTACATACATCTTAGGTTCACTTATTTTTAAACGTATGTTAGACTTATGGGTCTATATATACAAGACATGAGGCTTCATTCATAGTTCGTTTAAGTGATTCATATCTTCCTAAGACTCTGTGGTACAAGACTTATGCATCTTGTAAGTATGCCAAGATTTTAATTTCGATCTATGTAGGCAATATTATTTTTGAACATTTATTCACGTACGACTTATGTATCAATACGGAATTTGGGCAAGGGAAACTGGTTCTAAATCCCTTGGACAAGACTTACATTTTTCATTTAGTTTATATTGGCCCACACGGCTTAGGGACCCAAGATCGAGCCCCAACACCTTCATTTTATTTTTCCCTTAGTTTTTCTCTTCATTTTTCGCTCAATGGGATTGAGAGGATGTGGGATGGAACCCCCACAACCTCATTTTCTTTTAATTTCATTTCTGTAAACTCTCTCTCCCTTGGCCGAGGGGTTGTGTGTTCGAACCCCCACAGCCCCTTTTACTTTTTTATTTGTTTTTTTTTTCTTGACTATCTCGAGTTGACCATGAGGTTGTGGGATCAAACCCCCACAGCCTCACTTTATTTTTCTTGTAATTTTCCTCTACTGTCTAGAGGTCGTGGGTTCAATTCCCACGCCTCACATTCTTTTATTTTCATTTTTAATTCTCCTCAAATCTGCCTAAGAGGTCGTGGGTTCGATTCCCACACCTCACATTTATTTTCTTTTCATTTTTCCTTTCTCCTTTACTGCCTAGAGGTCGTGGGTTCGATTCCACGCCTCACATTTCTTTTCTTTTCATTTTTCCTTTCTCATTTACTGCCTAGAGGTCGTGGGTTCGATTCCCACACCTCACATTTCTTTTCTTTACATTTTTCCTTAAGCTGTCTGAGAGTTTGTGGGTTCGAATCCACTCCTCTCATTTCTTATTTTTCATAGCTTATTTTCCAGCCAAGACCATGGTTCGAATCCCCTTCACCACATTCCTTTTTACTTCTTTATTTTCATGGTTTTTAACATGAAGAGGTCACGGGTTAAATCCTCCATGACCTCACTTGTTTTAATTCATTTTTCACAACATTTTGAAACCCCTTAACTTGGCCGAAGTTCCTCACTTATATCTTGAAATTTTCTTTTAATTTTTCAGCATACTTTCATCAACATTTACACGTAAATTCATAGGGTAGTTCGTAGATCATTTAATACGTTCTTAGGTGCATTTATCATGTATTTGTTTAGCCAAGAAATTATCATTCAAATCAGCCACATTTCAACTCATATGAACATCACGATTTACATCAACATGTGTACATGAAATATAAAGAACTATCATGCCATCTCAAGTCCTAAACCATGAACAATAGCCACGGCAACACACACAAACACACGTAGTTACATTTTCGGAAAACATCAACATAAGTCACATAATTCCGAACATACATATAAACACAAAATCATCATGAAAACACGTTTCATCCCTAGTTTTATACCAGCATACATAACCAACCTATGACTTAATGGGAGCTAGTGACAGGGTAATGCAACGGGGAACAATCCTAGTTTTCGGAAATAGATTCGTCTAAACCTTAGGGGTCTCTTGGGAAAGGGACCAACATAGAAGAGAACCCATACCTTTTTGACGTTAAAACCTCGAATTTCTTCCCAAAGAACTCCTCCAAACACACGTCCAACACCGAAAGTTCAACACCAAACTCGACTCAAAACCTTCTCTTTGCCTACGTGATTGATTAGTTGTTTGTTTATAATTTTTTCGTTGTGGTTTCTTCAAGTGTGAAGAACTTTGGTTTACCTACTGTTTTTTTTAAGTTATTTGGAAGAGAGAATCGTGAGTGAGAGTGATAGAGACGTGAGAGAGAGATGACCGTGAGAGGAGAGAGTTAGCTTAGGCTTAGGAGTCTAGTTTAGGACTTAGTCAAATAAGGTTTTTATTAAATATTAAAAATCTGATTTCCCTTTTAATTTAATCATCTATTAAATAATAAATATTAATTAATTACGTTAATTTATCAACTTAAGTAAAAACTACTTTAATTCATTGCTTCAACCTAGGCTCGAACCCGAGTGGAGCAAGACTTCACTTCAAGAGCCAATTTTTGGCCCTCTCTCCCAAAATTGCCCCTCCACCTTATTAATTAAATAATTAATTATATATTTAGAGTAATTACAATACTACCCTTAGCCTGAAAAATGACCATTTTACCCCTAGACCCTCCAAAACTATGATTTCCCCTTTTTAAGTCCGATAAAGACTCATTCGAGTAAATCTTCGTATTCGAGCACCCTACATGGTTGGACCTAACCTTTACAAGCTCAACTAACTCCCCAAGTTAGTTGGCTTGGCTTTAGAAAGGGTTCAGAGGTCTGGTTCTACGCGCATCAATCCGTGTGAACCCGGTCTAATCGTAGGCATTCTACACACATTAAGCATTATTTAGAATAGTCATTTTTAGGGTTGTTACATTATCCCCCCCTTTAGGAACATTCGTCTCCGAATGACACTACACATCATTTTAAAGTAAAGAGGGTGATGTTCGAAGATATCTTAACATACTTGAGACTTTACGCCTTGTGAATTTCTGTTTCACACTTACTCTGGATAATGCATATTACTCAAGCTTATCTGAAGCTTCACATTTGAGATTGAGGAACTTCCTTCTCAATCGCACTTAACTTGATGCACCTCACAACTCATGCAACACAAAAATCATGTCCACGCTATACAAAAACAGCAACATGATATGCAAACATGAATTCATTTTAACTCTAACTTATTCGGTAACTTAACCTTACTACCCTGTTTCGATAGTCTATGGTAGTCTAGCATTTATGAAGTAATCCATACCTACGCCATCTCCTTGAGCTAGTAAGCAGCCAACTCAGCCTTCTCCTCTTCATCAATACTCATAGCAGGCTTTAGAACCTACCATGCACCCACCTCCATGCGAAAAACCACTCTTATCAAACGTATTTCGTTCACGTGGGCATTTCTATCACTGCCCCTTCTTGGGAAGGCCAGATCTTGAGTCTGGCGCCTTAGACCACTTGGCCATCCTAATTCTTGTGTGTATTCTTCTACGCGCGCACACAAGAAGGAAGTTAGATACTTAGAATGACACAATGTGTCAAAGCTCTAGATAGCACGATAAGGAGTAGAAGAAGGGAAATTTTCCTACGCATCATGCAGTCTCTAATTCAGGATAGTGGTGAACTTCACTACCATGACTTAGAAACTACTCAATGTGGTGGATGTGAACTTATTATCCTCGAAATTTAACCTAGTGCTCTAATACAAACTTTGTCACGACCGAAATCTAGACTCCAGACGAGACCGGCGTCGTTGACCTCTCAGAGGTGACAGACAAGCCTACATACGTCATTCTTACTTCATCTAGGTTAATTTGAGCGGAAAATTTGAAACTTTTTGTTTCTTATCATGCATAAAGTTCATTCTACTTACATTCATAATGTTCACCATCAACCATCTAACATTAAGATTATCAGCTGAAAGAAATAGTTCAATACTACATCAAATGTATAATTGCCAAAATGGCACCAATACAATGTGTGAAATAAAAATGGAAAGAAACACTAGTGGAACATACTACACTAGCTAAAGCCTACATCTAAGCTAGATAGTCACGGTAGACATCCTCGAAAGCATGAGGGCCTACCAAGTCCGGATGAAAGCTCCACGTCCGGATAGCTGCAACGTCAACCTGTAAGCTCTATCGTCCACCTGTGCCTGCACCTAAAAATATAGAGTTGTATGGTATTAGTACGCACTTGTACTAAGTATGGGTATATGCAAGCACACACCAAGGACATGCATGAGTAAGAATATCTCTTTCCTAACAGCATGATTATGGAAAATCAAGTCAGTGGACTTGCCAAATTGGGATTAGGAAAGTTAGTGAACTTTCCAAATTTGGATTAGGAAAGTCAGTGAGATTTCCAAATTTGGATTAGGAAAGTTAGTGAGCTTTCCAAATTTGGATTAGGAAAGTCATGCCATGAGAGTAACATGCATCATCATACTTATCATATTGCACACAACACATAACATCTTACACATAGCACATATCATATTGCATATAGCACATAACATCTTTCATATCATTCATTCATATGCCATGAGACCTTGGAATCATGGACTTGATATTAAGACTTCTCAAAATGAGGGCTCAACATATGGGACCTCAACTAGGGAGTCTTCTTTAGAAAACACAGAGTCTGCTTCATTCATTCATACGTACTTCATTTCATTCATTCATAAGCTAGTGTAAACACCAGTTATACCTAGGATGTAGTTTAAGACTCTCATCGGGTTTGCTGTGCAATGATCAAGAATAACCTAGTGTCATTACTTGAGTCTAGCTCACCTCTTGATTATCCTATCCTAACACCTTTGGTATCGTTCATTTCATTATGTGCATCATTTGAGGCTGGCCTCATTCATTCATTGGGAACATTAACTTTAACGACATAGATCATGTGAGCATCATGAAATCCAGTGTCTTCCCCACACCAAAAAGAGGTGGAATCACCGGCCAAAGTGACCCAAAACATGATAGCATACATGGGAATTGTACCCCGCCAGATCCCTATATTGGCAGTATAGGTTCGAAGACTAGGAGATATAAGGATACCCATACCCGGCATGCCGGACAGTCTCATCTCATGAGAGTTACGTGAACCTCGGCCCTTCCCGAAAGAAGGCATCACCGCTCATAGCTAGTCTATCGGTGCTCAGTATAAAGTTCCATTTCCTTCAAATTATACGTCATGGAAGCTGGCTTCTAGTATGAGGACATCATAGCTCAATAGATGATTTCTCTTCTCATCATTAGTAGTAAGTGTGTTAATCTCAATAATTTTATTAGAGTGTTCATAGAGACTTGTCTCTTCATTAACTTTACACTCTCATAGGTGAGTACGTTTTGGTAACATTTACTTAGGCTCATTTGAGATTGTTCTCATCTGTTACATTAGCCTCATATCATGTTGTCACCACATTCATTAACATTAGCACATTTGCTCTTCATAATTACTCACCCCTCTTTACGTGAATGTTAAATTCATCATATGCCAATGCACTTGGCCATTTGAGTTTTTCACATTCTTACTTAACCCTTCTAGGGTTTTATCATTTCATTACATAATATTCATTTCATCATATGCCAATGCACTTGGCCATTTAGTGTGTTTCACACTCTCACTTAACGCTTCTAGGGTTACATCATTTCATTACATACATCTTAGGTTCACTTATTTTTAAACGTATGTTAGACTTATGGGTCTATACATACAAGACATGAGGCTTCATTCATAGTCCGTTTAAGTGATTCATATCTTCCTAATACTATGTGGTACAAGACTTATGCATCTTGTAAGTATGCCAAGATTTCAATTTCGATCTATGTAGGCAACATTATTTTTGAACATTTATTTACGTATCACTTATGTATCAATACAGAATTTGGGCAAGGGAAACCGGTTCTGAATCCCTTGGACAACACTTACATTTTTCATTTAGTTTATATTGGTCCACACGGCTTGGGGACCCAAGATCGAGCCCCAACACCTTCATTTTATTTTTCCCTTAGTTTTTCTCTTCATTTTTCGCTCAATGGGATTGAGAGGATGTGGGATCGAACCCCCACAACCTCATTTTCTTTTAATTTCATTTCTGTAAACTCTCTCTCCCTTGGCCGAGGGGTTGTGGGTTCGAACCCCAACAGCCCCTTTTACTTTTTTATTTGTTTTTTTTTCTTGACTATCTCGAGTTGACCATGAGGTTGTGGGATCAAACCCCCACAGCCTCACTTTATTTTTTTTTGTAATTCTCCTCTAGTCTAGAGGTCGTGGGTTCAATTCCCACGTCTCACATTCTTTTATTTTCATTTTTAATTCTCCTCAAATCTGCCTAAGAGGTCGTGGGTTCGATTCCCACACCTCACATTTATTTTATTTTCATTTTTCCTTTCTCCTTTACTGCCTAGAGGTCGTGGGTTCGATTCCACGCCTCATATTTCTTTTCTTTTCATTTTTCCTTTCTCATTTACTGCCTAGAGGTCGTGGGTTCGATTCCCACACCTCACATTTCTTTTCTTTACATTTTTCCTTAAGCTGTCTGAGAGTTTGTGGGTTCGAATCCACTCCTCTCATTTCTTATTTTTCATAGCTTATTTTCCAGCCAAGACCATGGTTTGAATCCCCTTCATCACATTCCTTTTTACTTCTTTATTTTCATGGTTTTTAACACGATGAGGTCACGGGTTCAATCCTCCATGACCTCACTTGTTTTAATTCATTTTTCACAACATTTTGAAACCCCTTAACTTGACCAAAATTCCTCACTTAAATCTGGAAATTTTCTTTTAATTTTTCAGCATACTTTCATCAACATTTACACGTAAATTCATAGGGTAGTTCGTAGATCATTTAATACGTTCTTAGGTGCATTTTTCATGTATTCGTTTAGCCAAGAAATTATCATTCAAATCAGCCACATTTAACTCATATGAACATCACGATTTACATCAACATGTGTACATCAAATATAAAGAACTATCATGCCATTTCAAGTCCTAAACCATGAACAATAGCCACGGCAACACACAAAAACACACGTAGTTACATTTTCGGAAAACATCAACATAAGTCACATAATTCTGAACATACATATAAACACAAAATCATCACGAAAACTAGTTTCATCCCTAGTTTTCTACCAGCAAACATAACCAACCTATGATTTAATGGGAGCTAGTGACAGGGACATGCAACGGGGAACAATCCTAGCTTTCATCATAGATTCGTCTGAACCTTAGGGGTCTCTTGGGAAAGGGACCAAGAGAGAAGAGAACCCATACCTTTTTGACGTTCAAACCTCAAATTTCTGCCCAAAGAACTCCTCCAAACACACGTCCAACACCAAACTCGACGGAAAACCTTCTCTTTGCCTACGTGATTGATTAGTTGTTTGTTTATAATTTTTCGTTGTGAGTTTATTAAGTGTGAAGAATTTTGGTTTACCTACTATTTTTTTTAAGTTATTTGGTAGAGAGAATCGTGAGGGAGAGTGATAGAGAAGTGAGAGAGAGATGAGCGTGAGAGGAGAGAGTTAGCTCAGGCTTAGGAGTCTAGTTTAGGACTTAGTCAAATAAGATTTTTATTAAAAATATTAAAAATCTGATTTAACTTTTAATTTAATCAGCTATTAAATAATAAATATTAATTAATTACATTAATGTATCAACTTAAATAAAAACTACTTTAATTCATTGCTTCCACCTAGGCTCGAACCCGGGTGGAGCAAGACTTCACTTCAAGAGCCAATTTTCGGTCCTCTCTCCCCAAATTGCCCCTCCACCTTATTAATTAAATAATTAATTATATATTTAGGGTAATTACAATACTACCCTTAGCCTGTAAAAAGACCATTTTACCCCTAGACCCTCCAAAACTATGATTTTCCCTTTTTAAGTCCGGTAAAGACTCATTCGAGTAAATCTTTGTATTCGAGAGCCCTACATGGTTGGACCCAACTTTTCCAAGCTCAACTAACTCCCCAAGTTAGTTGGCTTGGCTATAGCAAGGGTTCAGAGGTCTGGTTCTACGCGCATCAATCTGTGTGAATCTGGTCTAATCGTAGGCATTCTAGACACATTAAGCATTACTTAGCATAGTCATTTTTAGGGTTGTTACAGTCGGCGCATAGTTAAGGGATAAGGATATTGCTACTAAGTAACTCATTCTCTACTAACGAGGAGTACTCATCTCAAGATGTACTTTTGGATAGAACATCTCAACTCAAGAAGTGTAGCCACCCATTCTTCAAATTCCCTCGGCGCTAAGCGTACCCCCCCCCCCACAGAGTCTTATTCATTAATAGACAATAGGTCAAAAGATAAATATTTAGTAACACATCTCAACTAACGAAGTGTACTTATCCCTAGAGGTTACTTTTGAATACCAAATCTCAACTCACGAAGGGCATCAACCTCTAACCTATCTTGGACAGTTCATTGGGAATAGTGAGGTTGCTACTAGACACTTCATTTCAACTCACGAAGAGTGTTCACCCCAAAATTCCCCTCTTCATACTATAGGGATAATAAAGATGTTCTAGAAACTTCATCTCTACTCACGAAGAGTGTCTACCCTAC
This sequence comes from Solanum lycopersicoides, assembly GCA_022817965.1. Classification (NCBI taxonomy): domain Eukaryota; kingdom Viridiplantae; phylum Streptophyta; class Magnoliopsida; order Solanales; family Solanaceae; genus Solanum; species Solanum lycopersicoides. Next base: position 16,572,848 of record CM040621.1, read on the forward strand.
AATCTCCCATTTCATTCATTAGAGTCTTATTGAGAAAACCTTTCAATTGACTCTCATACATTCATAACCATTAGCTTAATTCTTTCATTCATTCAAGGTGTGTGTGAGTACATGTGAGAACACCTTTCACATAAACTCTATCATGCATGACATTTATTTCTAGTCATGTCCACCTTGCATTCATCATAAACACACACACTATCATGCTTCACATATACATATATTTCGTTTAGACTTAACCTCTTCAAGATACACATTCTCCATTCATAATACATATGATGCATATAAATCATAATCATCACCTTTTTCACAAACAATGACTTCAAGGCCATAATCACAATACACATACTTAAAAATGTTCATATACTTTAAGTAAACACTGCCACCAAAGGTGGACCATATTACTCAAGATCATTTCACAATAAGAACTAAGCAAGGTAGAAAAACTTACCCTTCATTCAATCCTTTACCAACTTTTCTCAATTTCACCAACAATACATCATAAAAATAACATATAATGCAGTAGCTAGTCATAATATAAGGAAAATGATAGTTCTAACATTATCAAAACATGTACATTAAACCCACTTCATGAGCCAAAAGTTGAGAAATTGAATGAGTATAGGTTCATTGGGGTTTTGACCTTAAAATCATTAACTAACATTGAATAATATCATATTACATTCATTAAAACGTTTTCATGCAAGACCCGTGCTTATAGTAAAAAATAGAAGAGTTTAGAGTTTCAAAACCCTTTTTGAAATATCTTTGGAATGGCTCCTTGAATGAAAGAGATTTCATGGATGAAGTACCATACCTTAAAATAAATAAACCCACGAGAATTGAAGAAGAAATCCTTTTGCATCCATAGCCCAAGCTCCAAGACTTTGACCTTCAATGGAGGCTTGAGAGGGTTTTGGAAGAGAACACCTTTTTAGGGTTTTGGGAATTTTCGATTTCTAATTTACGGATTGGGGTTTATGATGGGGGAATGGGTGTATAATGACCAAAAATCAGTATAGAACACCCCCCCAATATACCCAAAATACTCCTACACAAAAAGACCTTTTCAAACAAGTCAAATTTCACTTAAGTTTTTGGAATTATCTTCGGGAAACAAGTCCGCGACGCGGAGCGGCTCCCGCAAGAATATTCAAAATATATTTTGAGACAGGGGAGTCTTCGATGTGTCCGCGTTGCACACCAAGATTTTGTCCTTGGGAGAACCAAGTCTCCGACGTGGACTGTTTCCCTGCTAGTGCAAATGCTTGCCGACTTTTGGCAGCTTGCTTGGCCAAAGGTGGGGTCTCTTTGTGGACCCCTAGGGCGATCCTTGGGGGGTCGTACCTGGAAGTTTCGATCCTATATACTTAATTTTACCTATTTAAAGTCTTTTTAGAAGCTTTATACTTTGTACAACACATAAAAACACATAGAACTTACAAGGACACACTAGCAAATACACAAGGCTAGTTTCCGAACGTCTTGGTCGTCCCTTGACATTTGAATTCCAAACTTACCAAACTGACATAAAATACTAAAATTAACTATTTTAAAACATTATTAACTCACGAAAGACATGTAAATCTCTAGTTTGACCTATTTTATTTTGAGGGTCGTAACTATCACACCCTAAAATGAACTAAGGTGAACTTGAGCGTATTGATTGTTTCTTGAGTTAATTTTGTTTTGAAGTGAGTTATATTGATGTATTTAGGCAGTGTGTGAAGTTTGGAGGTCAAACGTCCAAAAATTTCAATGACGTTCGGAAGGTATGCCTTAGATAGTGCTTGTGTGTCTTGATGTGTTTGAGCGAGTTTTACGTGATCGTTTTGTTTGAAATTGATGTGGGATGTTCCTAAGACATAGACAAATATTTTTAGGTGTTTAACGTCCGAGTACCACCCAACCTATAACCCAAGACAAGGACCCAAAACTTCCTTGGCAGTGTCCACCAACGAGGGAAAACGACGGCCAGTGGTACAACCAAAGGCCCGTCGACTTGCCCCGTCGATTGAAACTGAAAAGTAGTCTATCCAGTCCCCAAATAGAGCTAAGTTTCCACCCACTAAACCCCACCAATAGACCGTTGATGGACAGACGGTCCGTTGGTTCCAATCCGTCGTTGAAGGCTATCCAAAAGCTGTCATTTTTTTTTTGGCTTGGGGTATTTTGTAAATTCACACCAAGTCTTTTATGAACCTTGAGTGATATTTTTATGGTTCTTTAGGTATATTAAATTTTTAAACCCTAAGACCTAATTTTAGACCTCATTTCCTAAAACCAAAAACCCCTCCCTCTCAAAAGACTCTCTCAAGTCTCCATGGAAGCTAAAAGTCAAGAAGGAACTAGGAGGGCTGTTGGTGGACGTTTATTCATCAAAAATCAATGGGGTTTCTTATATGTGAGATATGTTAGTCATCCTTGAACCCTCTTCCATTAAAAGAGCCATTTTCTAAAAGATTTCAAAAAGAGTTTTCCAAACCCTCACTTCTTCTATTTTTGACTCTAAATATGGGTCTTGCATTAAAACGTTTTAAATGATTCAAATATGCTGTTTCTAATGTTAGTTGGTGAATTTAATTCTAAAACTTCAATGAAATCATGTTAAAGCTTTTTATCAAATTGTGGCTTAAGAAATGGGTTAAATGAGCTTGGTTTTATAGTCTTTGATCTTTGCTTTACTTGTGTTGTTATTGATGTTTAGCTACTGCCGTAAGGGCCAATTTATGATAAATTGATGAGTAAAATGTTATAGGTGATGGAAACTTGGATTGAAGGGTAAGTTGGTTATGTTGTTTAGCTTTAATTATGAAAAGCTCTTGAGTGATATGGTCCACCTTCTTGGTGGCGGTGTTTACATGAATTGTATGAATGTGTAGTTACTTGTGTATTGGTAATAAGGACATGAAGGCATATTATGTGAAGAAAGATGGAAATGAAGTTATTCTTGTTAATGTGTTTTATGAAGCTTGTTATGAAAATTATGCTAAGGATTATGCCTAAATGACTTATATGATTATGTGAAGCATGTTAAAGTGTGTGATGTGATGAAAGAAAGTCTAAACATATATAGAATTAAATGTAAATGAAATGATGCTTATGTGCAAAGTGTGATCACATGTACACACACACTCACACTTGAATGAATGAAAGAAGCTAAGTTAAGCCAAAAAAGGAGTTTTAGGGTGAACACTCTTCGTGAGTTGAGATGAAGTGTTTAGTGGCAACCTCACTATATCCTAAGATCTTTATAAGATAGGTCGGAGGATGAATGCCCTTCGTGAGTTGAGATGTGGTGTTCACTAGTTATCCTCAACCTATAGTATATAATGTTTAGAATCTGTGTGGAGTAATGCCTAGCACCGAGAGGATATGAAGAAGGGGTGGTTACACTTTGTGAGTTGAGAGGTTGTATTCCAATGTACCTCTTGAGATGAGTACTACTCGGTAGTAGAGAATGAGTTACTTAGTAGCAATCTCCTTATCCCTTAACTATGCGCCCACATAGGTGTAGCTATTGGGTAAGCCATGTAAAAGCTAAGAGAATGACCTTACTCTACGCAAGTGAGGATCCCTCATCCGATAGGGGTTAATATCAGGATTCCATGTCTAGATATCATGGTCTATGTCGGTTAAGAAAACTCCCACAAAAGTAATGAAAGTGCTAAGTCTTCTAAAATAGTGTACTACTTAGGAATGTGACGCTATTTATCCATTGCACTAGGTAGGCATTCCGAAAGGGGAGTCTTGATGAACCTTATATGAATTGAATGAACAAAGTCTTCTAAAAGAATGAACTACTTAGGGTAGGTAGTGGATTGAGATGCTATCTATCTATTGCACTAAGTAGACCTTCCAAAAGGGGAGTCTTGGTGCCAAGCCTTCTAAAAGAGTGTACTACTTAGGGTAAGTGGTGGTATGGGACGCCATCTACTCATTGCAGTAAGTAGGCATTCCGAAAGGGAAGTCTTTGTGTGTTGCTTTTTCTCCCGAGGTGAGTAAGCCGAAAAGGGGTTGTCTTGAGGATCACTTTGGTGTGTATTGAAGGAGGTGTATGTGCATTTCCTTCATGTCTTACCTTGGTGAGTCTTAGGATAACCTTAATTAGGGAAACTCCTACGGAAATGAGTTCACTTTCTCTTTTCTTGGCCTTGTAAGTTCACTATTTTGGAATAGGGATAGTTCACTGTATAGTAAAAATGAATTCACTGTAACTTTTGGAAGCTTACTGTAAAATGCTCCTTTTTGAGAAAATTATGGAAATTCTTCTTTAAGTGTTAAATGATGCTTCTTATGTTGTTTTACATCTATATTCTTGAATGTTTTACTTAATTGGCATGAAAATGTGTTTTTACTAAAATGTCCCATTTTGCATGTTTTTGCATATGCCATACTTAGTACATTATTTGTACTAACCCCATACTTTTCTATACTCTATAAGTATAGATTTTGGAAGCAAGGTTGAAGTTTAGAAGGCAAGCTTGGGATTTGATTCTCTCAAAACAAAGTATGTCCTCATATATTCGAGGGCACAGTTCTTAATTCTTTTAGTTTTGTATAAATTCTTCTTATGCATTTCTTTCAAATGTAAAGGGCCGTGTCCCTAAGTTGTTTAAGTCGTGTCTTTAAGTTTTGCTTGTGACGATGAGGTTTTCTTATTATTTATAAAAGATTCCTTTTCATATTAAATGTCCTGAAAATTTTTAATTACGCACTACTTTTTATGTCTTATGTAATGAACGATAGTTAAAGGGCTTGTACAAGACTCCAAAGGTTCAAGTACGCCCTGGAATGACGCAACGGTTCTCCCTAACTTCCAGGGGGTACTTGCGGGTCATGATAGTAACAGTCTCCCAAACTTAGAAAATCATTCGTCCTCGAATGGACACTAAACGCTTTCAAGGACTTGAAGGACTCAACTAGCAACTCACAACACATATAATCATCAAGGGTCATAACATTCATAGTCAATGCGCTAAACTTACAAGGAACACCAACTTCATATCATTAAGCATTTAAGAAACATAAGCAAATTTGGAATATTTCCACAATTCACGCACACTTACTTCATCACTTTCATTTCATTTATGGAGGAACTACCTTCTCCAACATTAGACATGCTCATCATATCATCATATATCTCAACATGTAATAACTTTCAAATCACATATTGGCATATAAACATAACAACTTTGAAGGAATTAAGAGAATATCATTAGCTACACATTGACAAGATAAATATAGATTAACTACCAATCGTACCATGTAACTATGACATCATCAAGAGCATGCAAAAAATTATACCACCACATGCACTCATAATCATAATGAGAAAAGAAACTCATACTAATATGAAAGACTCCACAGCATAACCAAACCACTAAGGATTTTAGTCTCAATCTTGAGTAAGAATAGAAGGAAAAGATAAGAATGTCAACTTCCTTTCTACTCAACACATTCTCCCCCACTTAGGGTAAGCTCATCTAAAGGAAATCAAAACAACCATAAGGAGCTACGACTTACCGGGGCCTTTATTCCAGATTAGATCTTTAGCCCATTCTCATTAACTCTTTCTAAGACCCTTACCAAACATCTTCAAGGTCTCATACTTCAAAATCCCACTATACCTCTCATAAGGTGGAAACTCATACTAACCTTAACTTATGAACATAAGGACTAACAATCCACCATAATAGTCAATACTAACACCCTCCTCTTATGATTCAAGCTTAGACAAACTCTTTTAAGCATCACCTCATTCAACTCTTAGGCACCACATAACTCAACCTCACGAAATAGAAACCCTTCTTAGGTATAAGCCTTCTCAAGAACTTCAATCCCTCATAAGGACAACTATAAAACATTACTCATTCAAAAGTGAAACTTCCCACTCTTACTATTTTACCACATCCCACCAACACTCCTCTTATGTTGTGTGTGGATATGGTCCCATACTTAGTAAAAGTGATGTGCTAACCCCATTTTCTCCCTTTTCCCCAACATTTTAGGTTCCGGTCGTTGAAGGGCTTTTGAGACAACTTTGAAGGAAGACATGGAATTCTCACTCATCCAAGTTGGTTAGGTCCTCGCTATTTCGAGGACAATGCCATTTTCTAGCTTCGTGTATTGATTAGTCTTAAAGACAATATGATCATTTCCTTTCATTTGAGTACTAAAGATTGTATATCCTATTTGATGCTCTTATTGTATTGATGTATAGGCTATTGCCAATTGTTATACTCTTGTTAGATGGTTATGAGAAAAGACATCCGGTTTTAAGACTATGTTATATCTTATTATATATATATGAAATAAAAGTAGAAGACTATGTAATCTTGTTATACTAAGGATCTATGTATACTTGATATGACCATATTACGTGTATGCGAGAGGTCTATGTAAACCTCATGATCTATAGAAGAAAGGTTTTAATTTTACGCTTTTTTAACTACTGAATGTAATGATGTAAGCTAAGAGGCTAGTCTTAGTCCTCTTCGAGGACGACGATGCCAGTTACGTCTATGGGATGCTACCGATCGGGACATAGAATGTAGGAATGGTAACATCCCCGAACATGCGGACCAACCAACACTAGGAGAAAGAAACCCAAGTCTTCTTCAATCGGCCTCCTAAGAACTCAGTGGACGAAACCTACATATTTTTAGAAAACATAGAAATATGGGTTAGTAAAACCACTTGTACTAAGTATGGGTATATGCAAGTAAACTATTTGAAGACATGCATGAAAATGACCATTTTTAGAAAACATTCTAACTCATTTGGAAACCCTTTAATGCACACACAACAGAGCATATAAAATATAAGGATCACAATAACATAAAATATGTTCATAACACAAGACAACATCAATACAAAGCCATAACAACATTTCATAATAAATATCTCATAATAACATATCATACAAAACCCTTACAAAGATCCCATCCCAAGCCTACAAGTGGAATGCTCATGTGAAGCCCCATAACCCCACATAATCAAGTAAACAAAATAGGAGATCATAAGTAATGCTTTGATACATAACACATGTCATCATAGATAGTCATCACTACACATATCAATTTAGACCAAAAACATATTCATTCAATATAGCCAACATCATATAAGAGTATCATCACATAAAGTCAACATCACACATTTCATAATATCATAATACATAAAACCATCTCCTAGGACTTCTTTTAGAGTTAACTTGTGCAATTTCTAGGTAGAGTCTCATACCCCTACCTATCCTAAGTAGACCCCTCAACTCATCCTAATTAATGTCCTTTTATTACATTTAGTCATTCATTTTACTTTCGGGAATAATTGTCTTAACCGACATAGACCACATGAGCTAAATGTGGAATCCGGTGTCATGAAACCCTACACCAAAAGAAGGTAGTCTACATGCTAAGATAGAACCAAACATGTACATAGCCTTTAGGTGGATCCACTAGCTAGTATTCTTATGAGGGAAACATCATTCAAGGACTACGAGACATATTAGAGACCATCTTTATGACTTTAGCATTGAAATCTCTATCTCATGAGAACATAGTGAACCTACAAGTTCACTCGGTGCTAAGCTAGAGTCCTTTTTTGATATGACTTTAAGTCAACCATAGTATAGGTCATAGGGACTAACCCCTTGTATAGTCAAGTCATTAGCTCAATAGGTATAGAATGAGAACTACCTTTCATCCACACCACATTAGTGAAGTCATCATAACCAATTCTTAATAAGCCACACAAGTATTGCACACTCAAACCTGCGTGATCATATCCCTATGAAGACCTCACAACCATCCTAGGCATATAAAGGCATCATAATAATTACATCATCTTAGTTTTAATCTAATCATATATAATACATCCATTGCACATCATCATCAAGTATAATCCATCGTTATTGAAGTATATAGGATTAAGATCACAAAGTCTTACCACATAGCCTTCATACGCCATTCTTCAAGATCTTACCATCAATCCATCATAATTATCCAACAAACCACATTACCATCATCATAATATAGTGAATTGAACAATAGCATAATCAATTTTAAAAACCCTAATCTTCTACAAGACATTCTCATAGCTAGGGTTTAGGGAAAATAGTTCATCAAAGGATTCTTCAAGAATTAGATCCAATCTCAATAAAACATGACAATAGGCAGTTCATGAATGAAATAGAATACATAACACAAGTCTAACAATCAATACGTTTATCACTTTCCATCAATCCATAAGCAAGATCCAAGATTTGGGAAAATTAGGGAAAGGACATGAACAAAATGATATTCCAACAATTCAACATCAATTATTTAACAATATACACTTAATTTAGCCATAGGTAATCACAATTCATCATAATCAATCATCTATTTAATGTTTAGAAGAAAACCCATTTGTAGAGAAAAACTCTTGGAATTTAGTGATTTATAAATCAACTTTGAAATGAACTGTTGGGGAAAGTAATACCACGAGTGAAGAACTCATACCTTTATGAAGACTTAATCCACAAAATTTTACAAGAAAAGTTGAGAACTTGGTTGTAAGACCTCGAAAAATGAAATAAGGTGCTTAGAGCCTCACATGTGTCTAAAAAGGTTTAAAATATGTTCATTAAGTGTCTTATAGTATATATACTTGATTTGAAGTCATTTTGAGGTCAAACGTCCAAGAACGTCCAAGACGTTCGAAAGTTGGTCTTTAGACATGCTAGTGTGTCCTCGTATGTTTGCCTTGTTTTTATGTTATTTTTGATGTATAAAAATAGTAGGGGTAACCCTAAAATCTTAATATACATGTTAAGGTTTAAAACGTCTGGGTATGACTCCCTGAGGACCACCCTAAGGGCACCCGAGGAGGACCCAAACGTTGGACAAGGAGGCTGCCCAAGGAAGCGCGCAGCACCAAGATTGGGGACCAGCCTTGAGTCGCGCGCCTGGAACTGAGTGTGCCTGTACACGCGCGCCCAACACGAGGCACAATGCCTTAAAAATTATTTGGGGCGGATTCAGAGGCTACCTCCGCGACGCACTGCCACTTCCCAGATTCGATTGCGTCGTCTTAAAGTCAATTTTGGCATGTCTAAAAGTCCCAATAAGCATGGGGGTGTTTTGGTAACTTGGGAGAAGCTTATAAACCTTTTTTTGTGACATATTTAACCCCTTTCCCATGAAAATACCCCAACACCCATTAAGAAATAAAAATCTAAAATCTCTCTTCTCTTCCAAATCCTCTCAAACCTCTATTGGAGGGAAAACTCAAGTTCAAGCTAGGGGCTGAATTTTCATGGTTTCTTCTTCAATTTTTCGTGGGATTCACATGTATAAAGGTATGGTGATACTTCATCCTTAGTTATCCATTCATCTAAGGAGTCAATCAAGGATTTTCAAATATGATTCAAAGACTAAAATTCCCAATTTCCAATCTAGCCATGGGTTCTTTCTCAAATTGATTTCAAAAGCATGTTTATGATAAATTGATGATTATATACTATTTTTAAGATGAATTTCAATCCAATTTTATGATGAACTCATGATCCTACTAATTTCTCAAATTAGCTTATAATGTGGGTCTTGTGATCTTGATTCTATGTTGATAGAATTATGTTTGAATTATGTTGAATTGCCTATTATTGTTGTTAATCATGGGTATTGAATATGAATTGTTGATGAGTAATCAATGTTTCTCAAGGTTTAGGGATTGGTAAATTGATCTATATTTCTCTACTTTCTGTAGACTTGATGAAGTAGAGTACCTAATGTGATCTTGAAACCATGATGTTTAAAATATGATTTTGTTTATGTAATGGTATCGTTAGCTACTGTTTTGTACATATATTGATGTTGAATTATGGTAATGATCGATGATGATCAAAGCTTGGAGGAATTGTAAGTTGTCCCTATTCTCTCTACTTTTGTAAAGAATTGCTAGATGTTTGTCCTTGTATGGCATTGTGTGGTATGGTCCACTTATGGTGGAGGTGTTTACCTTATTTTCCTTCTATATGCGATGTGATCATGGACTTTAAGGAAATTGTTTTATAAATGTGTGTTTATGATGATCACACAATGGGAAGTATTATGCCTAGTCTCCAATGCTAGTTAATGATCTAGGTTATATTGATGATGCTTTCTATATGTGAATGAAGATGTTAGGGTTAGGGGTTATATGTTTGACATTGTTGAGGTTTATTGATGATTGGTTACTCTTTTGTCGCATAACCCTTCCCTATGAACCCCTAAATGAATGTGTTGTCTTAAGCATGATTAGGAGTCCTAGATGTAAATGATGAATATGTCTTGTCTCTTATGCTATGATATTTGGTGTGTGGTCTATAGTTCCTATTACTCTATATATGAGTTGTCAATGGTTTAAGCGACTTGAATGTGTGTTGTTACCTTTGTAAGGTGGCTGCCTCAATGTTAGAATTGTTGCCATTGTATGATCATGTTGACCAATGTACACACACTCACACCTCATGTATTCTTATATGTAGTATAGGTTTGTTGTGTCTAATGAAAGGATAATTCTCATATGCACTAATGTCTACTACTATTCATGTAAGGTGTATGTCCATGAAGCATGAAATGTATCTTAACTAGGATGTCTTTATAAGTGTACTAGTATAGGCAATGGTATGGGACTTTGCCTATACATTGCACATGTCTACCTTGATAGAATAGTTCCTAGGGTGATTACTCTATGTACATGAATATGAATGCATTATTAAGCTATGAGCATGAAAGTATATGATATGATGAAGTGTGCATATGTGTAATATCTAAATGTGTTTATGTGAAAGGTCTTCTCCTGTAAGTACACAGACACACACATAAATGCATCTAACGAAGCATGTATTATGATCTAGTAAAGAGGGAGTCTCTTGAAAGGTATTCTTATTTGTACTCTAAACTAGATCGTGCTTGAATATGCTATGTCCATATGAAAGTTTTTCTCACATGAATTAGGTTGATGAAAGGACATTCTCATCTATAACCTATGAGCTAAGCATATGAGGGATTAATTCTCCTAAAGCCATTTTTATGAAGTAAAGTTAATAAACACGTTTTCAATAAAGGGAAGTTAGCTTAGCACCGAGTGAACTTGATGATGAGGGGTGCCCCTTTCCAAAGGGAAGGCTTGTTTACCATAGTCTTCACGAGGTGGATAACTACAATGCCCACTGGGCATAAAGAGGATTTCCGTATATACCTCCAAGTTTCCATAACTATGTTGCCCCATAGGACCTAGCTAGTTGATTCATCTAAAATAGTAGAATGATATTCATGCCTTACCTTAGATAGTAAGATACCCTCTTTTGGTGTGAGGGGATGACACCAAATTCCATGTTTGGCTAACATGGTCTTATTGTTAGTTAAGGCTAGGATTTCCCTAAAGTAAAATGGACAATGGAAGTAATGTAATGAACCCTAAATAGGATAACCTAAGGGAAGTTTCTTAGTGTAGTTGAGGGTATGGGACGTTACCTATGCATTGCATAAGTATCTATTGAGGGGAGTTCTAGGAATTTGTTATATACTTATAAGTATGTATATGTCTTATATGCATGACATTATGGTATTGACCTAATTGTATGTTAATATGCATACTATGAGTCCTATTGTGTCTACATGATGAGATGCATTATGTTGGCCTTATTGACTATATGATGAAAGGGTTAACCTTGAATATGCATGATGTTGGCCTTACTTTTCGTATGATGAAGGTCCTACTTATGTATGTAGTTGACTATACTTGTGATATGGATGTATAAATTAAATGAAAGACTTGTAGTCTCTTTATGAGCTTACTAAGTATGTGTGACGTTATGGGACTTCACATGTACATTGCACTAGTAGGATTATATTGGGATTACGAGTAAGGTCTTATGATATCTATATGAAATGAAGTCCAAGTATGCTATTGTTGACTATTGCCTATTATGATGTTATTGGTAGTGTTGATTTGCATGTGGTGTTGAAGTGAGTCTTATATGTGCTTCATGGAACATGTTGGTTCATATGTGAAGTAGGTGTTTTAGGATATGCTATGTTCCTATGAAATTCTATGTTTATGTAAATGAAGGTTATGTGAATGTTTACCTTGGTGACCTTAAGGTGATGCTTGATTATGGGTAGTGGAATGGGACACTATTCATGCATTACACCAAGTGTTACTAGAGGGTTACTTGGGGGTTAAAGACTTAAGGTAAAAGACAAGAAAATACTATGATTATGATAAATGTGCTTTAAATGAATAATGTGGCTTTATGTGATGTTATTAATAATGTCCATGCTTATGTGAAGTGTACGAGCTATGTTGTGCTTATTATATCAAAGTTTTTATGAAGTTTTCACAAAAGTCTTGATGCATAGTTTCAAAGTAAAATGTCCTTTTTAAATGCATGATTTTGCATGGTTACCATACTTAGTGCATTCTTGTACTAATACAATATTTCTTCACCTCTTTACACAAACTGTAGGTTATGGATATCTCTAAAGTGGAGGGCTTGATAGATGTTTCCCAATCTCAACAAAGGGGTCGTTAGGATTCAAGGATTTCTTATGTCAAGTTATTCTTACAGTTATGTAATAGCTTAGTTAATATTTATGTTTTGAAGGGCCGTGTTCGTATTCTACTCTATTGATGTTGAGTTTAAATTGGCAAAAGAGACTTAGAGTCATTAACTATGTATTATGACTTATATTATATATATATATATATATATATATATATATATATGAAGTGATGTTTCTAGCATATGATGTGATATCAAAAGTTTTAAATTTTCCACTAAATTTACCTATGACAATGCGATGAATGATGACTATGGGCTCATATAAGACTTCCGAGAGGTCAAGTATGCCATGTTACTTATAGGGGTTCTCCCCGGTCGTGACAAACGTGGTTTCAGAGCATCAGGTTTATGAAAGTGGTTTTAGGGTCCAAAGCCTCATATTGCCATGTCTAGTAGAGTCTCGTTCATTGGTGTGAGTCGCGACACATCCATGAGCAAGAGGCTATAGGATGATAGAGTTTCCCTTCATCATCATTCACATGTCGTGCCATAGAACTTAACTCTATAAGATCTCTTTCTTATGTTTTCTTGTCCGGTGGTCTTTTAAAGGTGATTGCTTGGACGAGATGGTATCTCTATGCTTGAGGGTGAAAAGGTGAGTTTTGATGCATGTCTTGGTTTTATTGTTTGATGAGTATGTGTGAAGGTGACTTTTGGCATGCTTTGTTGATATGATGCCACTTATGGCTATATATGAGACCTATGTGAAATGATATATTTTTTGAAGATTTATGTTATGATATGGTTTTAGCTTAATTAAGAGTTATTATGGATTTAATGAGTTTCCTTTTTTTTTTTATTGCATGTTGCTATATGGTTTTGCATGATGGTAGTCTAAAAAAATATTGTTTAGGTTTGAAATACCTTTAAGAAGTGTGGTAGATGGCTAAAAATGCATGTTGCCCTTATATGTTGAAGTGTTCAAGATTGCCCTTTGTATACGTGTAATGGTTTATGTGTTACCTTCAATGTGTGAACCTTCACAGTTGCCTTGATTAGGTTAAAGTATTTTGTGTAGGCTTTATCATAGAAGTGAAGGTAGTGCGCTTACCTTGTAGGGTGATTATGTGGGTTTGAATGACCTAGAAGTTACCTTACTCTAGCATTGAAAGAGTAAAAAGAGGCCTTATGGCTAAGTCTCCTCTATTGTTCCCCTAAGATTTTATTACCCTTGGTATTAATGGTATATTTGAAACCTCATGTGGTTGGGTAATATGGCTAACTTGATGGTTATGACTTTCCTTTGGGTGTTAGGCTTAAAGGAATAATGATGGATTAGTTGGTAGACTCATTGATGTGAGATTAGGAGTGAGAAGCCTCAATGAGGGTAAACCTTCTTGTGTGAGGAGCATATAGGTTTGTTTTGACTTGCCTTGACCTTGGTGTTTAAGGGCATGATTGTAAGACCCCGAAAATGACTTAGGTGAATCTAGAGCCTAACATGGTTGTCATGATGGTCTAAGGTCCTAAAATGGATTATAATGTGGGTTTGAGTCAGTGTCTAGGAGTTTAGGTGCATTGGAAGTCAAACGTCAAGGGACGACCAAGACGTTCGATGACTAAGACACCTAGGTGCCTCATATGTAGTTTTAAGTGTTTATATGTGATTCATGAGGTTATAAGTTCCTTACATGAGTTAATATGTTGTATATAGGCAGTGTGTCAAGTTTCGTGAAGTTTGGAGGTCAAACGTCCATGACGTTCAAAAGGTCTCCCTTGAAACGACCTTGTGTGTCTATGTATGTTTCATCAAATTTTACGTGTTTGTTATGGATGAAATTCATGAGGGAGGTCCTAAACTCGTATACAAACATATTTGGGTTTGAAACATCCGGGTACGACTCCACATAGGACCCACAAGGGGCCCTAAAGGAGGACCCCAAAATGGAGCTCAACATTGCCAGGCAGTGGCAATCGACTGACCCAAATGACGTCCAGTCGACCAGGCGACGGCCCGTCGATGGGTGGAGTTGATGGATCCACATGGAATTCAGGTTGAGGAGTTGCAGGAGCAACCAACGAGACCCCATCAACAGGGCATGGGTGAGACCACAGACCGTGGATGATGGGCGTCCATGGTGCTGTGACTTCCTACCAGTTTTCTGTTAAGGCTTGGGTTTTTTTGGGAAATTCACCCCAAGTCTTATAAAATAGGAGGACGGTTGTTTTGAGTGTTTATGGGTATTTTAAGAGTATATAAGTCATTAAACTCTCAGTTAAACCCTAACACCTAAATCAAAACACATTCCCTCCCAAAGTTTCTTCAAAAACCTCCATGAGAGTTCAAGATGAAGATGGAGCTGAAGATGGTTCTCAATAGAATTTCTTCTTCAATTGTCATTGGGTTATTCTAATAATGTATGGGAGTTCTTCATCTAAGGCTTGCTATCACCTTAGAGCCAAATTCAAAGATAATTTTCAAAGATTTCAAAAGGATGAAAAAGTCCATTTTCTACTCTAAGTCTTGGGCTCTTGCATGGAAGGTTTTCAAACATTAAGATATGATGTTATTGATGTATAATTGATGTTTTCCAATGGAATTCTTCATGACCCTTGACCTTCACAAATCTCTCAATTTGACTAAAATATGGGTTATGTAATCATGCTTTGATATTAATGAATTCAAGTATAGATTGTTATGGGCTTTTAATTTATGTATAGATTATGAATGATTGGTTTATAGGCTATTTCAATTTGATCAATTGAGTATTGTATATTCTTAGATCTATTGAATATTAAGCTTATTGAATTGATATTGACTTAAAGCTTATGAATTCTAATGTAGTTTTCTATGGACTATCTAATAATGTGATAATTATATTCAATTGATATCTAGGTTGTATTATATTGATGAATATGTAGTGAATTGACCTAGTTTCATCGAGTATTGTTATAATTGCATTGAATTATTGTTCATGGCCATTTGTAAGGGCCTTATCATATTGAATTGGATGATTTAGCTTTGGGATCGAAGTGGTAAGATGGAGTGGGGGTATGCTGACCTAATTCCCTTTCATGTTAATTAGACTTCAATTATGTTGTGATTGGTATGTTCCACTTATGGTGGCAGTGCTATGTGAATTGATGTGGCCTTGTCGGCGTTACTTTATGCAATATGATTATCATGGCCTTGTTGGCACTACTTGAAGTATTATTATAGTTTGTATAGTTGATTTATGTGAAGTATGAGAATATCTATATATATGTGAAGTAATGTGAAAGTATGTGTTCTTTCTATGTATGTTAGGAAATCATATAGATTATGACTATGTGCTTGTATGTGTAGTCTTATAGTTGATGCATGGTTGTTCCTACTTGACTATATGAGTCTATGATGATTATATTGATGATGATATGGTACTTTATAGTATGACATAAAGATGACAATGCTTATCCCTAAGTGACTTAAAGAATGACATGTAATAGGTGTTAAAGTGAAGTATGTTGTGTCTTGTCTTGATTGAATTGTGTCCCTTACTTGATGTATGTATTAAAGTGAATATTTGATGTCTTGACTTAGGATGCCAAAGACTCTTACTCTTGTATGTATGAATGATATGTGACCTCGAATGATGTTAAGAGGGTCTTATGTGAAACCTTGAACCTATTGGTAAGGTTATGAATGTTGAAGTCAAAAGCCGTAATGGTATCCTTCAAAGTAAAGGAATGATAGACTTAAGGTTGATTGTCTGGATTGACATCATATCAAACCTTAGGAAAGTCATAATGAGCTTCTTGTCGCCATTGGAAGGTAGCTCTAAGAGGACCTCTTTGGTAGGGTAAATGTTATTGTGTTATGAACTAGATATGGAACCAATTGTATGAACTTTAAATGTGAATTACTCGATGAGAACAAAGGCTAGCACCGAGTGAGTATGGCAAGGGAAGTAGTTGTAGTTAAAGGATGAGACTAGAATACAAAGCACACCCTTCATATTCCTTAACCATGTGCCTACATGGGATGTGTCCAAGTTCTACCATTGGCAAGTAGAACACCCTCATCAGAGTAGGTTAGAACTCTGGATTCCATGCTTTGCTACCATGGTCTATGTCGGTTGTTGCCTATTCTCATCATACAGGATACCTATTAGCATTAGAGAAGTTATATGAAGTTTAGATTGTGGTATGGGACGCTATCTTGACATTCCACAATAGGCTTTGAATGTGTTAGTTGGAGTCCCTAGGTCTTGTCCAAGACCATTATTTGAATGTCCTTTGTATTATAAATGACTCTTAAATGAACTAATGAATGTAATGACTTAAGTTAAGAACGTATGTTAAATGAATAAGTACTTATCTAGAGTAGTTAAGGGTTGTGTAGTTAAGGTGTGAAGGGAGCATAGGAATGGTCACTTTTTATCTTACCTAGATAATTCTTAAGAATTAGTCTAGTTAGGGAAGATGGTTGATTATGTGGACATGATCCAAACTTAGGTCTTAAGAATTACTTAGGTAATCTTTAAGAGGTCAATCATGGACGTTATCTTCTTGATTTACTTAAGTAAATCTTTTGATAGCTTTTGGAAGGAGAATGTCATATTATCTATGTGTTGATGTTTTGTAAATGTATGTTGATCTCATTATGGGTGGTCTTAAGGATCATTTAGCTGTGCCTAGAGAGGGTGTATGGGCGGTCTCTCTTTGTCTTACTTAAGTGAGTCTTAGGATAGCTTTTAGTGAAAGAATTATATGCTAAAAGGTGTGAAAAGTAAAGCTAAAGAACTTCACTATAACAGTGGAGTGAGTTCACTGTACAGTGAAGTGAGTTCATTGTAATATTTTCTAAAAATGTGACTATTGGCTTAAATGATTTCTTATGTGTTTCTAAGTTGTTAAATGTTGTTCTTATGCTTATAGTATTATGTTTTAATCAAAATTCATGAAAAGCACGTTATTTACTAAATGATCCTTTTTCATGGTTTTTGCATGGCTTCCATACTTAGTGCATCTAATGTGCTAACCCCTTCTTTTCCCTTTTTGACTAAAGTGTAGGGAATTGGAAGTCTTGATGTGCCATGGAGGATTGATAGGTTTCTAACGGTTGAAGATGAAGTATTGGTGAGTCCTCATCGGTTCGAGGACAATATCCACATGTTCCTTTATGTCTTAGTCTTTAGTTTATGTATTGTATGGGTTTAGTCCCAAGTGTTGTATACTCTAAAGTTTAGATGGTTCAAAGAGATGTTGTAAAGGTTTAATTTTTTGAATGAAAGTCTTCCGCTTGGGTATTGATTATGAAAGAGTTCTTCGTGTGTGAAGAAAGTTTTAAATTCTTACTCATTTTTGTATGTTTATTATGCAATGAATGATATGAGTGTCTTAGATGAGACTTCTTGAAGTCTCATTTACCGTGTGGTGACACGAGGACGCTCTAACTTCTAGGGTGTACTTGCGGGTCGTGACATTGATGTGATTAGGCTTACCCTAAGTGGGGGATAAGGTTCCTAGATAGTAGGGTTAGAGTGCTCTTGATGTTCCTATGTTGAGTTTCTTTGAACTTCTTTAGGTTGGGAATCACTTTTAGGTGATGTTGTTGAAGGGTTTGTTTAAGCTTAGGTCCCAATAGTGGGGTGATGTGCTTAGCTATTTAAGTTGGTGAGCTAAAATTCTCTTAAGGTTGAGTTAAGTTGCTCTTAAATAAGTTTACCCTATGTGGGGGATGGTGATGTGATTAGTAAGATGGTAGATATCTCTATATTGTCCTTCTATTGTTACTTGAGCTTAAAACCAATGAGTTCCTAGAAGCTTGTTCATGATAGGAGTCTTGCATAAAAGTAAGAGTTGCATGTTCTCCACATGTTATGTGTGTCTTAATTGACACTATGTTAAGCATGTTTTGAAGATTCTAAATTATATGAAAATATAATTTTGATCAAAGTCATGTTTTTCATGTTAGTTGTGCATCTTCATGTGTAAATTATGCATTAGAATTCATGAGATAAGGTTAGAAACATGTTTAATGTCACTTTTAATGTGTGGTGTTTTAATCCATAAATGAGAAACTTTTAATGTGTGTTTTTTAATCCATAAATGAGAAATTGAGTCTCTCTTTAATGAAATATGATAAGTCTCTTGAAAATTATGTGACTTTTATTGTTTGAAAAGCATGTTTGTAAGCTCACTCTTCCAAATGAAGACATGTCTAGCTAGTGTCCTTGTGTGTGCCTATAAATTGTGAGATTTTCCCAAATTGATACTTGCTTATGAAGGCTAGTGTTATGCTAGAAATTGAAATTATGGTGAATGACTTCCCATTGTTGTGATGTGTGTGCTGTAAGTTACCATTTTGACTTCACTAGGAAGGAACTATGATCATGCTTTGGTCAAGAGTTGAGAATTTCTCATGTAAAGTGAATTGACCTTTGTGCATTTCTTATGTATGAACTCATGAGACATGTAAGTGTGTTAAGGGGAAGGATATTCCTCCTTAATCATAGCTAAGAATGGTAAGGTTGAGTATGGATTTCATGGAATTTTATCTTAATGATAATAATCCTTGTTGATTTACTTAACTCAAGTTTTTGTGCATTGAAGTATAAGTGCTTAATTGCTTTTTGAGTGATGGTGAACTTTCTTATGTGTGACTTAAAGGTTGTTGCATAATGATCTCCTAATGAATTGAAATATAAACACCGTGTTATAATTAAGATAAGGATGTTCCTCCTATGAACATGACAAGAGCCTATGTGTTTGATGCAATTTGAAAGTGAGTGCATAAATGTTTTGCTTGCTTGTGTTGCATTGAGTGATAAATGGTGTGAAGTTTGTGTTCCTTATACATTTGGCACATTTACTTCTAGGTGATGATGTTATGAGTGTTGTGAGCTTCTCTATGGGTCATTGAAGTCCTTGATGTGTTTGAAATGTTCCCAGTGTTATTCGAGGACGAATATTCCCAAGTGGGGGATATTGTAAGACCCCAAAAAATGAATTGAGGTCCTTAGTGTCTCATATGTGTTTAAAAAGGTTTAAAATGTGCTCATTTAGTTTTTTTATAGTATATATACTTGATTTGAAGTCATTTGGAGGTCAAACGTCCAAGAACATCATTGACGTTCAAAAGTTGGTTTTTAGACGTGCTAGTGTGTCTTCGTATGTTTGCCTTGTTTTTATGTGTTTTTTGAAGTCCAAAAATAGTAGGATTGACCCTATCATATTAATAGACATGTAAAGGGTCAAGAATTACGGGTACGACTCCCCGAGGACCACCCTAAGGGAACCCGAGGAGGACCCAAACGTTGGACAAGGAGTCTGCCCAAGGGAGCGTGCAACAACAAGATTGGGGACCAGCCTCGCGCGCGTGCCTGGTACTGAGTGTACCTGTGCGAAGCGCTCCCAACACGAGGCACACTGCCTCAAAAATTATTTGGGGTAGAACAGAGGTTGCCTCCGCGACGGGCAACCACTTCCTAGATTCGATTGCGTCGTTTTAAAGTCAATTTTGGTATGTCTAAAAGTCCCAATAAGTATGGGGGTGTTTTGATAACTTGGTGAGACGGTTATAAACTGTTTTTATGACTTATTTAACCACTTTCCCATGACAAAACCCCAACACCCATTAAGAAATAAAAATCCCAAATCTCTCTTCTCTTCCAAATCCTCTCAAACCTCCATTGGAGGGAAAACTCAAGTTCAAGCTAGGGGCTGAATTTTCATGGTTTCTTTTTCAATTTTTCGTTGGCTTCCCATGTAGAAAGTTATGGTGATATTTCATCCTTAGTTATCCATTCATCTAAGGAGTCAATCAAGGATTTTCAAATATGATTCAAAGACCAAAATTCCCAATTTCCAATCTAGCCATGGTTTCTTTCTCAAACTGATTTCTAAAGCATGTTTATGATAAATTTATGATTATCTACTATCTTTAAGTTAAATTTCAATACAATTTTTTGATGAACACATGATCCTCCTAATTTCTCAAATTGACTTATAATGTGGGTGTTCTAATCTTGACTCTATGTTGATTGAATTACGTTTCAATTATGTTGAATTGCCTATTATTATTGTTAATCATGTGAATTGAATATGAACTGTTGATGAGTGATCAATGAATATCAAGTTTTAGGGTTTGGGTAAATTGATCTATATTCCTCTACTTTCTGTAGAATTGATGAAGTAGTGTACCAAATGTTATCTTGAAACCATGATGTTTAAAGTATGATTTCGTTTATGTAATGGTATCTTTAGCTGATGTTTTGTACATATATTGATGTTGAATTATGGGAATTGATCAATGATGATCAAAGCTTGGAGGAATGGTAAGTTGGCCCTATTCTCTCTACTTTTCTATAGAATTGCTAGATGCTTGGCCTTGTATGCCATTGTGTGGTATGATCCACTTATGGTGGCGGTATTTACCTTATTGTCATTCTATATGTGATGTGATCATGTCCTTGAAGGAAATTGTGTTATAAATGTATATATATTATGATCATACAATGTGAAGTTTTACGCCTAGTCTCCAATGCTAGTTCATGATCTAGGTTATATGGATGATGCTTTCTATATGTGAATGAAGATGTTAGGGTAAGGGGTTTATACGTTTGACATGGTTGAGGTCTATTGATGATTGGTTAATCTTTTGTAGCATAATCCTTGCCTATGAACCCCTATATGAATGTGTTGTCTTAAGCATGATTAGGAGTCTTAGATGTAAATGATAAATATGTCTTGTCTCCTATGCTATGATGTTTGGCGTGTGTTCTATAGTTCCTATTACTCTACATATGAGTTTTGAATGGTTTAAGGGACTTGAATGTGCGTTGTGACCATTGTAAGGTAGCTGCCTCAATGTTAGAATTGTTGTCATTATATGATCGTATTGACCAATGTACACACACTCACACCTCATGTATGCTTATAAGTAGTATAGGTTCATGGTGTCTAATAAAAGGATAATTCTCATATGCACTAATGTCTACTTCTATGCACGTAAGTTGTATGTCCATGAAGCATGAAATATATTTTAACAAGGATGTCTTGATAGGTGTACTAGTGTAGGCAATGGTATGGGACTTTGCCTATACATTGCACATGTCTACCTTGATAGAATAGTTCCTAGGGTGATTACTATGTACATGAATATGAATGCATGATGAAGTGTGCATATGTGTGGTATCTAAATGTGTTGATGTGCAAGGTCTTCTCATGTAAGTACATATACACACACATAAATGCATTTCATGAAGCATGTATGATGATCTAGTAAAGAGGGAGTCTCTTGAAAGGTATTCTCAGTTATACTGTAAACTAGATTGTGCTTGAATATGCTATGTCCATGTGAAAGGTTTTCTCACATGAATTAGATTGATGAAAGGACATTCTCATCTATCACCTATGAGCTAACAATATGAGGGGTTAATTCTCCTAAAGCCATTTTTATTAAGTAAAATGAATAAAAACTTTTGAATAAAGGGAAGTTAGCTTAGCACCAAGTGAACTTAATTATGAGGGGTGCCCCTTCCCAAAGGAAAGGCTTGTTGACCATAGTTGTTACGACCCACAAGTACACCCTAGAAGTTAGGATAAACCTTAGGTCGAAACAAGGCATGCTCGGCCTATCGAAGTTCTTGCACAAGCCTCTTAGCTATCATTGATTACATAAGACATGAAAAGTAGTGCGGAAATTTAAAATTTTCACGATAGATAATAATAAGGAAAACGTATTTTATAAATACTAAGGATAGTCTCATCGTCACAAGCCAACTTAAAGAAACGACATAAATGTCTTAGGAACACGGCCCTTTACATTGAAAGAAATACATAGTAAGTCTTAACAAGTCGTAAAAGAAGAAAATAAAGCAAAGACTATGCCCTCGAATGTATGAGGACATACTTAGTCTTGAGAGAGTTGATTCCCAAGCTTGCCTTCTACCCTTCAACTCGGCTCCAACCTATACTTATACAGAATAGAAAGTATGGGGTTAGTACATAACATTGTACTAAGTATGGCATATGCAAAAACATGCAAAAAGGGACAATTAGTTGAAACATACAAGTCATGCTATTTTGATAAATCCTTCCTGAATTACGTTACAAAATATCATAAAGTCATCATTTAACCCATAAGGTGAAACTTCAATTTTTCTTAACATAAGAGCATACTTAGAGTCAACCCAAAATTACACATGCATAAACTACTCCTATCCTAAGTTTTCCAAAGGCTCCCCTAAGTAAGACATAAGGAGATCGCCCATACAAGCTCCTCAATACCTACTCAAGAGATCCTTAGGAATACTAGGGATAGGATTACTTCATTTCGTTTACAAATCAACACTCCATACTAAAGACACTAGATAAACATACTTGCATTTAAGAACTTCACATAAGTACCCCTCTCAAGTGGACTTACAAGTCACACAAAGTGCAATGTGAGAGTAGCATCCCATACTACTACCCCCACCATGTGCTCCTTTAGGATTCCATGAGATTAGATACACTACATTCATCATTCATAAGTTTAATCATACAAGACATAACTTTAACATGCTTTCTTCACATTATACATAAAGTCACATTACTTTCATTTGCATAATATCATGACCCATTCATACATTTCATATAAGGACACACCAAGACTCCCTCCAAATGTCTACTTGTGCAATGGATAAGTAGCATCCCATTCCACCACCTACCCTAAGTAGTACACCCTTAAGAAGACATAGTTCTTTACAATCTTTTGTGGGGGATAGCTTTAACCGACATAGACCATGAGAGCTTGACATGGAATCCCGGTACTACCCCTACCGGATGAGGGATCCCTACTTTCCTAAGGTAGGGTCATATTCTTTAGCCTTTACATGGGTTCTCCAATAGCTACATCTATGAAGACATATAGTTAAGGGATAAATAGATTGCTACCAAGTAACTCACACTCTACTAACGAGGAGCACCCATCTCAAGAGGTATATTGGATACACATCTCTACCTACAAAGTGTACCCACCCCTTCTTCAAATCTTCTCGGTGCCAAGCATAACTCCCCCACGGAGTCATAAACATTCATTGACTATAGGTTAGGACATAACTATTGAACACCCCATGTCAACTCACGAAGGGTATCCAACCTCCAACCTATCTTGGAAAGCTCATTGGGAATAGTGAGGTTGCTAGTAAACACTTCATCTCTACACATGAAGAGTGTTCACCTCAAAATCCCCCTTTTTATTAATTAAGAATAGTAGGGATGGACTAGACACTTCATCTCTAATCACGAAGAGTGTCCACCCTACAATCCCCTATTTTCATTCATTGACTTCATTCATGCATTTAAGTGTATGTGAGCACATGTGAGCACACCTTTCACATAATGATCATCATTTATAATATTGACTTATAAACATGCTCAACTCACATTTAGTACAATTCACATATTATCATACTTAACATATCAAATGCATACTTAATTTATACATAAACCCTTCAAGATACACATATCAACCTTCTAACACATACCATACATATAGATAACAAAATTATCACCTCAAATCACATATCATGCCTTCAAGGCAGTCTCATAATACACATATAACTTCGTATATTTCAAGTAAACACCGCCACCAAAGGTAGACCATACCACACAAGAGTTACTTGAATATAAATTAGTCAAGATAGAGTGACTTACCCTTCATCCAAGCCTTTACCTCCTATTCACAATTTATACAATAATCCATACTAAAATAGCCCTAAGGGCAGTAGATAAAACTCAATAAAACCACCAAGAAATAAGAACTAACATTATATAGTCATGTTCATAGAACCCATTTCATAAGCCAAAAGTTGATAAACAGAATAGACATGATTCCATTGGGGTTTTGACATTAAAATCTTCCTTTAACACTAAGAACAACTCATTTTAATTATTTAAATATTTTTATGCAAAGACCCATACTTAGAGTCAAGGAATAAAGAAGTTGAAGTTTGAAATCATTTTTGAAATTTCTTCGAAAGGGCTCCTTGAATGAAAGAAGGTTCAATGATTACTAACATACCTTAATCATGAAGAAAACCCAAGAGAATGAAGAACAAATCCGTTGGACCCCATAGCCTAAGCTCCATCTTGACCTCAAGCTTCAATGGAGTTTGACAGAACTTTTGGGAGGGGAGAACTTTAGAGGGTTTTGGAAATTTTGATTTCTAATAGAGGGTTTGGGGTTTTTATGGGTGAAATGAGGTTTAAAGTGACCTAAAATCGTCCACAAATAATCCCCAAAGTTTCCAAAAGACCCCGACACTATTTGGACCCTTTTCCAACTTGAAATTTGACTTAAAAATGACGCGGCCAAATTTGGGATTTAGCTGCGCGTCGCGAGGCAAGCTTTAAATTTTTGCCTCTCAAAATTTGTGAGGCAGTAGACCTCGTTCTACAGGCGCGTCGCGAGGTGGGCTTCAAAATCTACCCCTGCACGCTGCCTTGGGCAGCTTCTTCTCCAATGTTTGGGTCCTCCTCGGGGACCCTTAGGGTGGTCCCCGGGGCGTCGTTCTTGGACGTTTCGACCCTTTACATGTCACTATACGCATAGGAACCATTGACACTCAATTTCACTCTCAAACCATCCACCAAAAGTTCACTACAAAACACTACGACACACTAGTTCAACTTCGACTAGTTTTCGGACGTCTTGGGCGTTTGACTTCCAAACGCTCCTAAACTTTACGAACTGATTGCTAATGCTAAAATATACTATTTTAATACATTATTAACTTAAGAAACACATTAAAAGCTCTAGTTTGACCTATTCCATTTTTAGGGCATAACAATACACCGCCACTTGGGAACATTCGTCCTCCAATGACACTTAAATACTTTAAAAGGCATCAAGGACTCGCCTAGCAGCATATAACACATTACATAAAGTTCAAGACATTCCTACTCAATGTACAAACTCACAAGGAGCACCAACTTAACATCATTAAGCAATTTAGCAACATAAGCAAGTTGGAACAAGTTCCACAATTCACACCACATACTCATTTCATCATTTATGGAGGAACTACCTTCTCCAACATTAGCATTCTCCTACACATAATTTCTACACATATTGAGACCATCATTCATGAAAAGCAATTAAATCTAATTTTGAAATTCTTTACAGTGAACACTACTCCTTTACAGTGAAACATGTTCAAAATTCAAGAATTTATCTTTCAAGCACTTCTAACATGAAGGCATGACCACATGAAAGACAATATCATACTAACTCACATTATAACATGATAAAACAACTTTGAAGCAATTAAGCAATACCATTAGCTATACCTTATCATGTGAAATTTTAGGTTGACTACCAATTCTCCCAATGTAATCATGATATCATCAAGAACATACAAAACCTTATACCATCAAGGCACTCATAACATAAAGAGAAATGCAACTCGTGCTAATATGCAAGGCTCTTAATCATTACCAAACTACCAAGGATTTTGGTCTCAAGCTTGAATAAGGATGGAAGGAAAGATAAGGATATCAACTACCTTTCTACTCAACTCATTCTCCCCTACTTAGGGTAAAGCCAACTTGAAGGCCTCATAATTCAAAGTACCATTATGCCTCTCACAAGGTAGGATTCACACTACTCTTAACACATGATCATCAAGACTAAACATCAACCCTACTAGTAAAGCACAACACCCTCCTCTTAGGATTCAAGCTTAGACAAACTCTCTTGAACATAACCTCATTAAACTCTTAGGTACCACTTAACTCAATCTCATGGAACAAAACTTTATCTTTCCCTTTCCACTAGTTAAGGTAGGTTCATTTGGAAACCAACAATCTTACCATATAGATTCCACCATTTTGCTAGCATAACTCCACAACTCCCTTACTAGGTAATTATATCACAATGCCTCCTTAGAGTAAACCTATACAAGAACGTCAACCCAATCACAATAACAACTATGAAACATTAACCTCACAAGAGGGTTGCCCTCAACTCCTACAAAATCTTCACATTCTCTCAGCATTCCTCAAATTTACACCTTAAAGCTTTATACAACCATTGAACATAATCACAAGGTAACTCATTTCCTCTCAAAGGCACTACAATCAATAATTATAATTCTAACCATTCTTACAACTACATCACCATAATGTTTCTCATCATAACACTCCCAAATCTCATAAATCACATATAGCCATAAATGGCATCACATCACAATTTATTTTTCAAAACTTACCTTCATATTTACTCTTCTAGCTACAAAGCCATCATAATATCAAAACTCACATTTTCTCTCCCTCGAACTTAGAAACATCTCCCTTTCCAAGCAACCACACCTACAAAAACCACCGGACAAAGGAGAAGAAGAGAGAGATCTTATGGATTTAATTTCTATTGTACTATACAAGAGTAATTAAGAAAGTGAAACTCTATCGTCCCATAGCCTCTCATCCATGGATGTGTCGCGACTCACACCAATGAACAAGACTCTACTAGACGTGGCTTCTGAGACTTTGGACCGTAAACTATTTCCCAAAACCTTATGCTCTGATACAAAGTTTGTTACGACCCGCAAGTACACCCTAGAAGTTAAGGTAACCTTTAGGTCGAAACAAGGCTTGCTCGACTTTTTGAAGGTCTTGCACAAGCCTCTATGCTATCATTCATTACATAATACATGAAATACTAAGGAAAGTCTTATCGTTATAAGGAAATAATAATAAGGAAAACATCTTTTATAAATACTAAGGATAGTCTCATCGTCACAAGCCAACTCAAAGACACAACATAAATATCTTAGGGACACGACCCTTT
The DNA here is from genome assembly GCA_022817965.1 of Solanum lycopersicoides. Lineage (NCBI taxonomy): Eukaryota > Viridiplantae > Streptophyta > Magnoliopsida > Solanales > Solanaceae > Solanum > Solanum lycopersicoides. The sequence goes on from CM040621.1 coordinate 16,600,192, forward strand.
ACATTGAAAGAAATACATAGTAAGTCTTAACAAGTCTTAAAAGAAGAAAATAAAGAAGCAAACACTATGCCCTCGAATATCTGAGGACATATTTAGTCTTGAGAGAGTCGATTCCCAAGCTTTCCTTCTACCCTTTAACTCGGCTCCAACCTATACTTATAAAGTATAGAAAAGTATGGGGTTAGTACAAGACATTGTACTAAGTATGGCATATGCAAAAAATGCAAAAAAGGACAATTTAGTTGAAACATACAAGTCATGCTATTTTGATAAAATCCTTCATGAATTAAGTTACATAAAGTCATCATTTAACACATAAGGTGAAACTTCCATTTTTCTTAACATAATAGCATACTTACAGTGAACCCAAAATTACACATGAACTACTCCTATCCTAAGTTGTAAAAAGGCTCCCCTAAGTAAGACATAAGGAGATCGCCCATACAACCTCCTCAATACCTACTCAAGAGATCCTTAAGACTACTAGGGATAGTATTACTTCATTTAGTTTACAAATCAACACTCCATACGAAAGACACTAGAGAAACATACTTGCATTTAAGAACTTCGCATAAGTACCCCTCTCAAGTGGATTTATAAATCACACAAAGTGCAATGTGAGAGTAGCATCACATACTACTACCCCCACCATGTGCTACTTGAGAATTTCATGAGATTATATACACTACATTCATCATTCATAAGTTTAATCATAAAATACATAACTTTAACATGCTTTCTTAACATTACACATAATGTCACATTACTTTCAATTTGCATAATATCATGACCCATTCATACATTTCATATAAGGACACACCAAGACTCCCTCCAAATGTCTACTTGTGAAATGGATAAGTAGCGTCCCATTCCACCACCTACCCTAAGTAGTACACTTTTAAGAAGATTTAGTTCTTTACATTCTTTTATGGGGGATAGCTTTAACCAACATAGACCATGAGAGCTTGACATGGAATCCCGGTACTACCCTTACCGGATGAGGGATCCCTACTTGCCTAACGTAGGGTCATATTCTTTAGCCTTTACATGGGTTCTCCAATAGCTACACCTACGGGGGCGCATAGTTAAGGGATAAGGAGATTACTACTAAGTAACTCACTCTGTACTAACGAGGAGCACCCATCTCAAGAGTTACATTGAATATACATCTCTACTAATGAAGTGTACCCACCCCTTCTTCAAATCCTCTCGGTGCTAAGCATAACTCCCCCACGGAGTCTTAAACATTCATTGACTATAGGTTAGGATATAACTATTGAACACCCCATCTCAACTCACGAAGGGTATCCAACCTCCAACCTATCTTGGAAAGCTCATTGGGAATAATGAGGTTGCTACTAAACATTTCATCTTTACTCACGAAGAGTGTTCACCCCAAAATCCCCCCTTTTCATACTTAGGAATAGTAGGGATGGTCTAGATACTTCATCTATACTCACGAAGTGTGTCCACCCTACAATCTCCCATTTTCATTCGTTGACTTCGTTCATGCATTCAAGTGTGTGTGTGAGCACACCTTTCACATAATGATCATCATTTATAATATTGACTTCTAAACATGCTCAACTCAATTTTAGCACAATTCATACATTATCATACTTCACATATAAAATGCATACTTCATTTATACATAAATTCTTCAAGATACTCATATCAACCTTCTAACACATACCATACATATAGATAACAAAATCATCACCTCACATCACATATCATACCTTCAAGGCCATTCTCACAATACACATATCTCACACAGTTGTGTGCTTTGAATGCATTAAAATACATCACATTCATACCACAATTCACAATTAACGAATTAGGAAAGTCTAATGACTAGACTTTCCAGAAATGGCATGTTGCTTAGGAAGAGCTTTCATTGATCATGCATAGCTTTATGTGTATGTGTGCATACACCCATACTTAGTACAAGTGGTGTACTAACCCCCTTCTATTTACTATTTTTATAGATGCAGGTCAGAGAGCAGATTGACGACACTTGCAGCGGATTGGACTTCAGCATTTCTCCAGACCATTTGGTAGGTCCTCTTGATTTCTTAGTCCAGCTTTAGATATAGTCATAGATAGTGGATGTTTTCCCTAGAATTTATTTCTTATTTTATTTCGAACCTTTTGATGTAAGGTTGTGTTTGGCAACTATTTACGATATATTTACTTTCAGTTTCGAATTGATTATTTATGTTAGATGGTTGTCTATTGATGTTGAGCTTAGTATACATGTTTAATACGTAATGACTATATGAAGTCTATGTGAACTTCATACATATAAAAGTAATAAATTTTCCTCAAATTTAACTAGATTAATGTGATGAATGCATGATGAGGCTTGTCTGCGACCTATGAGAGGTCAACGACGCCGGTGGAGATTTGGATTCAAGAATCCGGGTTGTTACAAACTTAGTATCAGAGCATGAGGTTAAATTTCCTAGGAACTAAATCTCAACACAACCACGTTACGTAGTTTCTGACTTATGGTTGTGAAACGCGCCACAATCATGACTTAGAGACTACGCAATGATAGGAAATTCTCCCTTCTTCTACTCTTTATCGTTCTATCTAGAGCTTTGACACTTTGTGTCATTATAAGTATCTAACTTCCTTCTTGTGTCAACGCGTAGAAAAATGCACACAAGAATTAGGATGTCTAAGTGGTCTAAGGCGCCAGACTCAAGATCTTGCCTTCCCAAGAAGGGAAATGATGGAAATGCACAGCGTGACCGAAAGACGTGTAATAAGTTTGGTCATTCGCATGGAGGTGAGTACATGGTAGATTCTAAATGCATGCCACGGGTGTTAATGAAGAGGAGAAGGCTAAGTTGGCTGCATATAAGCTCAAGGATGTGGCTCAGGTATGGATTGGATCCATAAGTGTTATGCTACGATAGATTGTCAAAACAGGGTAGTGAGACTTCAGTTTCCAAATGAGTTGAAGCTGGAATGGGAAGGGCGTGGTTCAAATCCAGTAGGCCAAATCGTTTCATATTTAAAAGCCAATAAGATGATAGCTAAGGGGTGTTGAGGGTTGGTAAGAAAGGGAAGTTGAGTCCGAGGTATATAGGTCCTTAAGATATTTTGCAGAGGGTAGGAAATGTTGCCTACGAACTGAGGCTACCACAAGACTTGGCTTATGTTCATCCAGTGTTTCACGTTTCGATGCTAGAGAAGTTTCTAGGCGATCCAATGTTCATCCTACCTGTCGAAGGGTTAGGAGTCGATGGGAATCTTTCCTTATGAAGAGGTTCCCGTTGCAATTTTATATCGTCAAGTGAAGCGACTGAAGAATAGGGAGGTTCTCACCATGAAGGTGTTATAGAGGAACACCCTTGTTGAGGGGGCAAGATGGGGGCACCGAGGCCGATATGAGATCCCGTTACCCTCACTTGTTTAGTTCTTGAGGTTAGATACACTCTTCCTAAGTATGGTTTTGTTTAAGAAACTCTAAGTTTAAGTGCTTCAGTCGATTTGGTGTTATAAGTCACTAATCGTATGTCTTATAATAGCACTATGTTAGTTAAAACGAAGTTATGTTTGTATTTTATGCTGCTATTTTTGTGTAACATAGGCATGTTTTCTGTGTTGCATGATTTGCGATGTGCATTAAGTTAAGTGTGATTGAGCAGGAAATTCCTTAATCTCAAATATGAAGCTTCAGATAAGCTTGAATTTTATGCATCATCCAAATAAGTGTGAATCAGATATTCACAAAAGAGAAAAGTTTAAGCATGATAGAGTAACTTTCGGAAATCACCCTCTTTGTATAAATGATGTATAAGTGTCATTCGGGGACGAATGTTCCTAAGGGGGGGATAATGCAACATTTCGGAAAATCATATGTCTAATGAAGAGCCCAGTAAGTCTCTAAGAATACGTAATATGGGTACATAGGCACCCCAATGCCCAATATTGAGAAATATTTGGCATAGTTTAGAAAAATTGGCTAAGGGATATTAGCCAATATTCTATATATGAACAAGAAAAAAATACATTTTTGGGTTGTCATACCCCAATCCAAGATTGATGTTCAATAATGTACCTGCAATAAAGACACTAAGCTAATGACGCCTCAATAAAACATATGAAGTACTAGGCATCCAAGTGTCAAGCCTAGTACCATAGCACATGACCATTTAAAATGATCATGTAAATTAAGTAGTGCCCAAGGACATGGTGAGGATCCTTGGGACTATAAGTAAACATTCCCAAATGAACCATAAATAAAATTTAATTAGGAAAGTACAACCAACCCATGTTCAAGAACATGTGCAAGACATGTGAAGTAGCGGCCAAAGGAGGGGACCACTCCATGTGGGGCCTAACTTCCTAACTAATTCTATACTCTAATCGACTGCCCTAAATAGTTAACTAACCTAGGACAAACAAAATAAACTAATTAGTGCACCCGATAACCTAAGACTTAACCGGGTGACACTAACCTAGTAACTAGTTAAAGAGACAACCTAGTACCTAACCTAGGATGGTCCAAAAGGTCGGTTATTGTCCTAAAAACTTAGGGATACTTTAGTAATTACCATAGGTTACTTAATTAATTAATTTAGCAACTTAATTAATTAATTTAAATGGATAAAAACAAAATCACAAAGCAATTTCCAGATTTCGGTTAAGACAAGCAAAAAAGACAACCTAGTACCTAACCTAGGATAGTCCAAAAGGTTGGTTATGGTCCTACAAACTTAGGGATACTTTAGTAATTACCCTAGGTTACTTAATTAATTAATTTAGAAGCTTAATTAATTAATTTAAAAGGGTAAAACTAAAATCACAAAGCAATTTCCAGATTTCGGTTAAGAAAAGAAAAAGAAACATCCTAGTACCTAACCTAGGATGATCCAAAGGGTTAGTTATGGTTATAACGACTTAAGGTTACTTTAGTAATTAACCTAGGTCACCTAATTAATTAAATTAGCAATTTAATTAATTAATTTAAAGGGGTCAAACTGAAATTCTTACACTAACCAAGTATAACTCAAGAAACATCCTAGTACTTAACCTAGGATGGCCCAAAAGAGTTAGTTATGGATCCAATGACTTAGGGGTACTTTAGTAATTACCCTAGGTCCATTAATTAATTATATTAGTCATTTAATTAATTAATTTAAAGGGTCAAAACGAAATTCATAGGAAAAATTTCAGATTTGACTAAGTATTGTGTTTTCCTAGTTCTAGTCAATCTAGGAGGGGCTTTTTAGTAATTAATTAATTTATTTAATTAATTAACTTATTAAACCCTAAGTTGAATTAGTCAATATCAGTTCCTAAGACTTATAATCACGTTTAAACTCAAATAAATACATGACACAAAACAGTAAGCAAGCGAGCAAAAGAAAAACACAAAATTCCATTGATTCTCCTAGGCGATTTCAAGGTTTCTCCAAGATTTCGTTCAAGGTGGTCTTCTTATATTAAGTTCTACTTAAGGTATGGGTTTCTCTCTTGTACTTGTTTCTCCAAGAGAACTTTCTTTCCAACGATTCAAGGATCTTGAAAACTAGGATTGTTCTCCTGTTCTCGTCGAACTCCCTTGTCCCTAGGATGCTTTTTGATTCAATGTTGAATAGGTTAGAGATCATGTTGTTGGTATGTGGTGCTGGCTGATGTTATGTGTAATGTTCTTGAAATATAAATGTCGATTAACCTATGAAGTTGTGATCGTATAAAGTTGCTTAAAACATGAATCATGAATCGACGATGTATTAGCTATACCCGTAATTGTTTTTGTGTTAATGTGTTTGTCCGAATGTTGTCTTGCTGTTATTGTGACGTTATGAAAATGCTAACTTCATAAAATATTAATATGATGCTGTCCAATATGTCTTAAAAACGTCACCCTAAAGTCATGAACTAATATTGGTTAAGAGAATGATACTATGCTAAGATGTGTCCGAAAATGTTATGTATGAAGATGATTATGGTTTGTTGTGCATACCTATTGTAAATGTGACTTGTTGATGATGTTGTGTTCGCTAAATGATCATATTATGCTGTTGAAGATGTTTAAAAACGTTATGACTAAAGTTATGTTATAAGGTTGGCTTAAAAGATCTCCATGAAATCACATTTGAATGAATTGCCTATCTTATGCCAATAATTTGGGCAATAAATTGGTTGTTTAATAGAATTGGCTACAACATTGCTTTCAAAGAATGATGGGAAGATTGACTTACTAAAATGATGAGATTAGCTATGGTACCTACATGAAGTTAATTAAATTGGACAATGATATTCTCATGACCAGTGTATAGTGGAATTATGATTTGTGCCAACAAATTGGCTAATAACACATATGTATAATCATATTACTTCCAAAACATGAAAATTCATACCAATCTCTACATTAATAAACTGATAACATAGGGTATGCCAATCAATGGGACAAGTCCCAACATACCCTATCCACACGAACTTGTGAACGTAAAAACATTAAATTGTTCTTGTAAGTTAATCAAAGGTTAAAAGTTCAAGTGCAGTGAAAGTTTGGATTATGCCAATAAATTGGCCTACAACATTTTCTCCAAAATATGTAATAGAATTGACTAATGATTCCATGAAATTATATTTGAATGAATGTTTGGCTTGTGCCAATAAATTTACTATGAAGTTATTCCCAATTGTTTAGTCCAATACTAATCATATGTCAATCTTGTCAGAGAAATGAATCGAACCCGGTCTCAAGGACAAATGTATGAGATATATAAGTCTCACACATAATCGAAAATTATATGCTGCCCAAGGGATTCGAACACGGAACACCTTGACCGAATGTGCAAGATGCATAAGTCTTGCACAATATGCACTTAGATGATCATGAAACACTTAGACAAATATGAGCAACCCGAAAGGGGTACTATGAGTGTAAAGTACACTAAAGGCCATGTGCATGGCATATGATGTAAGTTAACGACAAGATGACAAAATGAACATTCACGTAATGAGGTGAGTAATTATATTAAACTATGATGCTAATGAAAATGGTGACAACATGATAAGCGGCTAAGAATAATGGTGAGACAAGTCTCAACCAAGCCTAAGTAAAGATCATTAAAAGTACTCACCTAAGAGAGTGTTGAATATCAAGAGACAAGTCTCAATCACATTCTATATGTAAGTCTAAGTACAATTCGACTTAATACGTAAAGAAGAGATGATAAATCATCTAATGATCTATGACTACCTCATGCTAGAAGCAAGCTTCAATGATTTATGAGTTGAATGTAAATAGGAACTTTAAACTGAGCACCGATCGGCTAGTTATGAGTGGTGATGCCTTCTTTCCGGAAGGGCGGAGGTTCACGTAATTCTCATGAGATGAGACTGTCCACCAAGGTGGGTATGGGTCTCCCTAAATATCCTAGTCTTTGAACTATGTTGCCACCATAGGGAACTAGCTTGGTTCGAACACAATAAGCTAGCATGTTTTGGTTTCACTTTGGCCACTGACTCCACCTCTTTTCGGTGTGGGGGAGACACCGGATTTCATGATGCTCACATGATCTATGTTGGTTAAGGTTGAAGTTCCTCAAAGTATGAAAGATAATGAAATGAACAATACCGATGGTGTTTGTGCAAGACAATCAGGAGGTGAAACCATATTCAGGTAATGACATTAGGTCATTCTTGGTCATTGCACTTCATGATCCCGATGATAGTCTTTAACTTCATCCTAGGTATAGATGGTGTTTACATCAGCCTACGAATGAACGAAATGAATAATGTGAAGTACGAATGAACGAATGAAGAAGACTCTGTGTTTGCTAAAGAAGGCGCTCGGGTTGAGGTCCCATATGTTGGGCCCTCACTTGAGATGCCTTAATGCTACATCCACGATTCAAAGGTCTCGTGGATATGAAATGTATAATATATGAAACATGAAATGTATGTTATGTTAACCTATGTGTGTATGATGTGTGACATATTCATGGTATTACCTTCCTATTACGTATTAGGCAATTCCAGAGATTTGACCTCCTAAGAAAGCATGTTGATTAGGAAGAGCCATGGCTTATCATGACTTCTTATATGATGCCAATAAAGGAAAGTAGAAACATAACGTTAACTAAATACCCCATAACTTCCCTAACATGAAAGTAATTAAATCAATGGCATGATCAATAGAGAATGGTTTATGAAATGTAATGAATATATAGTGTAAAGAATGACTCATTATAAGGTAGGGAAATCATTCCTTAGTACTTGGATTACATACATCGATTCATTGTGGGTATGGGACTGCAATGAATCATTGCACTTGTAAGTAAAACATAGGACCAAAAGAATTATTGAACTACACAACAAGAAGAAGAAAAAGACTGAAAAATAAACTAAGTCCCAAGTAAAGAGCTCTCGGGTTTGGAGGATTAAAATTTTCAATCTTCGCTCGAGTTATTCTAAAATTATGTTGATGATACTAATGTCTTGTAATCATATAGAAAATGAGTTGTGTGCTTTTAATGCATTAAAATACATCATATTCATACCACAATTCACAACTAACAAATTAGGAAAGTTTAATGATTAGACTTTCCATAAATGGCATGTTGCTTAGGAAGAGCTTTCATTGATCATGCATAGATTTCTGTGTATGTGTGCATACACCCATACTTAGTACAATTGGTGTACTACCCCCCTACTATTTACTATTTTCATAGGTGCAGGTCAGAGAGCAGATTGACGACACTTGCAGCGGTTTGGACTTCAGCATTTCTCCAGACCATTTGGTAGGTCCTCTTGATTTCGAGGACGCTACAAGCATTAGTCCATCCTTAGATGTAGTCATAGCTATTGGATGTTTTCCCTAGCGTTTCTTTTTATTTCATTTCGAACTTTTTTATGTAAGGCCGTGTTTGGCAAATATTTACTTTCAGTTTCGAATTAATTCTTTATGTTAGATGGTTGTCTATTGATGTTGAGCTTAGTATATATGTTTAATACGTAATGACTATATGAAGTCTAAGTAAACTTCATACATATAAAAAGTTTTATATTTTCCGCAAATTTAACTAGCTGAATGTGATGAATGCAAAATGAGGCTTGTCTGCGACCTCTGAGAGGTCAACGACAACGACGCCGGTGGCGATTCGGATTCAAGAATCCAGGTCGTTACAACATAAAACTTTGTATATTTCAAGTAAACACCGCCACCAAATGTGGATCATACAACTTAAGAATTACAACAACATAACTTAGCCAATATAGAATAACCTACCCTTCATCCAAGCCTTTACCACGTATTCACAATTTATAGAATAATACATGATAAAATAGCCCTTAGGGCAGTAGCTAAAACTTAATAAAACCACTTAGAAACAATAACTTTAACATTATATAGTCATGTTCATAGAACCCATTTCATAAGCCAAAAGTTGGTAAAAATAATAGACATGATTCCATTGGGTTTTTGACATTAAAATCATCATTCAACACTAAGAAAAACTCATTTTAATTATTAAAACATTTTTTTGCAAAGATCCATACTTAGAGTCAAGGAATAAAGAAGTTGAAGTTTGAAATCCTTTTTGAAATTTCTTTGCAAGGAATCCTTGAATGAAAGAAGGTTCAAGGATGAGTACAATATAATAATCATGAAGCAAACCCAAGAGAATCAAGAAGAAATCTGTTGGACCCCATAGCCTAAGCTCCATCTTGATCTCAAGCTTCAATGGAGTTTGAGAGAACTTTTGAGAGGGGAGAACTTGTGAGGGTTTTGGAAATTTTGATTTCTAATAGAGGGTTTGGGGTTTTGAACGGTGAATAGGGTTTAAAGTGACCTAAAATATTCCACAACTAATACCCAAAGTTCCCAAAAGACCCCCACACTATTTGGAACCTTTTCCAACTTGAAATTTGACTTAAAAATGATGCGGCCAAATCTAAGACTTGGGTGCGCGTCGCGAGACAAGATCCAGATTTTTGCCTTTCAAAATTTCTGAGGCAGTAGACCTTGTTTTACAGGCGCGTCGCGAGGTGGGCTTCAAAATCTGCCCCTGCACGCTACCTTGGGCACTTCTTGTACAATGTTTGGGTCCTCCTTGGGGACCCTTAAGGTGGTTCCCGGGGCTTTGTTCTCGGACATTTCGACCCTTTACATGTCAATATATGCATATAAACTATTTAAACTCGATTTCACTCTCAAACCATCCCCCAAAACTTCACTATAAAACACTACGACACACTAGTTGAACTTCGACTAGTTTTCAGACGTCTTGGGCGTTTGACTTCCAAACGCTCCCAAACTTTGCGAACTAACTTCTAATACTAAAATATACTATTTTAATACACTAATAAGTTACGAAACACATGTGAATCTCTTGTTTGACCTATTCCATTTTTAGGGCATAACAACAGTCTTCACGAGGTGGATAACTACAATGCCCACTAGGCATAAAGAGGGTTTTCGTATATACCTCCAAGTTTCCATAACTATTTTGCCTCATAGGACCTAGCTAGTGGATACCTCTAAAATGGTAGAATGATATTCATGTCTTACATTGGCAAGTAAGATACCCTCTTTTGGTGTGAAGGGATGATACCAAATTCCATGTTTGGCTTACATGGTCTTATTGTTGGTTAAGGCTAGGATTTCTCTAAAGTAAAATGGACAATGGAAGTAATGTAATGAATCCTAACTAGGATAACCTAAGGTAAGTTTCGTAGTGTAGCTGAGGGTATGGGACTTTACCTATGCATTGCACAAGTATCTCTTGAGGGTTATTCTGGGAAGGTTTTCTATACTTATATAAATATGTATATGTCTTATATGCATGACATTATGGTATTGAACTAATTATATGTACATATGCATAGTATGAGTCCTATTGTGTCTATATGATGAGGTCCTACTTTAGATGCATTATGTTGTCCTATTGACTATATGATAAAGGTCTCACCTTAAATATGCATGATGTTGGTCTTACATGTCGTATGATGAAGGTAATACTTATGTATGTAGCTGAGTATACTTGTGATGTTGATGTATAAAGTAAATGATAGGCTTGTACTCTCTTTATGAGTTTACAAAGTATATGTGACGTTATGGACTTCACATGTACATTGCACTAGTAGGATTATATTGGGATTATGAGTAAGGTCTTATGATGTCGATATGAAATGAAGTCCAAATATGCTATTGTTGACTATTGCCTATAATGATGTTATTGGTAGTGTTGATTTGCATGTGGTCTTCAAGTGAGTCTTATATGTATTTCATGGAACATGTTGGTTCATATGTGAAGTAGGTGTCTTAGGATATGTTATGTTCCTATGAAAGCCTATGTTTAAGTAAATGAAGGTTATGTGAATGTTGACCTTGGTGACCTTAAGGTGATGCTTGAGTGTGGAAAGGTGAATGAGACACTATTCATGCATTGCACCAAGCGTTACTAGAGGGTTACTTGGGGGTTAAAGACTTAAGGTAAAAGACAAGATAATACTATGAATATGATAAATGTGCTTTAAATGAATAAGGTGGCATAAAATGTGCTTTATGTAATGTTACGAATAATGTCCATGCTTATGTGAAGTATATGAGTTATGTTATGCTTACTATGTCAAAGTTTTTATTAAGTTTTCACAAAAGGCATGATGCATGGTGTCAAAGTAAAATGTCTTCTTTAAAATGCATGTCTTTGCATGGTTGCCATACTTAATGAATTCTTGTACTAATACCATATTTGTTCACCTCTTTACACAAAGTGTAGGTTATTGATGCTTAAAGGAATTATCTACAGTGGAGGGCTTGATAGATGTTTCCCAAGCTCAAGAAAGGGGTCCTTATGATTCAAGGATTTCTTATGTCAAGTTATTCTTAAAGTTATGCAATAGCTTAGTTAATATTTTATGTTGTGAAGGACCGTGTGCCTATTCTACTCTATTGGCATTGAGTCTAAATTGGAAAAAGAGACATGAAGTCCTTAACTATGTATTATGACTTATATTTTATATTTATATGAAGCGATGTTTCTAGCATATGATGTGCTATGAAAAATTTTAAATTTTCCGCAAAATTTAACTATGACAATGTGATGAATGATGACTATGGACTCCTATAAGACCTCTAAGAGGTTAAGTATGTCATGTTACTTCTAGGGGGTGATCCCCGATCGTGACATTAACCTTCTTCTCCAATCTTCCAATGTTATTCAATGGTGGTTGAGTAGAGAGAGCATTTAGAGAGAAGTCAGAGTGATTTGGGGAATTGATTTGGGTGGGTAAAAATGACTTAAAACTGACCCTTAATCAATATATAGTCTACCCTTAAACTACCCAAAAAGACCCCTCACTTAATTGGGACTTTTTGTGAAGTCAAATTGTCTTTAAAACAACGAGGACAAATCTAGGAAGTGGCTGTGTGTCGTTGGGGCAGTTCCAAAACATTTTTCTTAAATTTGGGTTGAGGCAGTGAGCCTCATGAAGGACCCACGTCGCGAGAACTTTTTGCCCGCTCGGTGTTAGTTGTGCGACGCTCAAGGGACCTCACAGCTTGGCTGCACGCAAACTGCTTTGGTAGCCTGCTTGCCAATGTCCGTGTCCTCCTCAAGGACCCATCGGGTGGTCCTTGGGGAGTCGTTACTAGACGTTTTGATCGTATATACCTAATTTTACCTATTTAAAGTCTTTTAACAAGTTTTAGACTTCATATGGCACTCACAAACCTTCACAAAATATAGGGACGTCTACTAGTTCAATTTCGCTAGTTTTCGGCCGTCAAGGTTTTTCATTGACGCTTTGTCTCTAACCTTTTGTAATTGAGTTTATTACATTAATATAGATCTGGAAACATCATTTTAACCATCATTCTGGAGTGTTACATTATCCCCACTTAAGAACATTCATCCCTAAATGACACAAAAATCTTTTTGAAGGGAAGGGATAGATTTAATACTAATAGCCCAATCAACAACTACATAAAATCATCATGAGTCACGGCGCATTGGAGTAATTCACAAATTCATTCAACACCTAAACATAACTTTACACATAGCAACTAAATTCACAATTCTCAACAGATAATAGCTCATATAAGTACAAGTTAACACAAATAGCATTTTTCATTGAAAAACTCATTTTTGGCACAAACCTTTACCAAAACATGCGTCTATTTTGAAGAAAAGTAAAATACACATTATTCATTATTTTTATTATTAAGAGGAACTACTAACCTCAATTAGGAAAAAGATTAAGATAGCGGGACTTCATGTCGGCCTTGTCCTCCCATGTTGAACCCTCAACTAGGTGGTTTCTCCATAGAACTTTTACGGAGGCCACCTCTTTGTTCCTCAACTTCTTAACTTGACGATGAAGGATTTACACCGGAACCTCTTCATAAGAGAGGTCATTATTCACTCCCAAACCTTCAATGGGGAGGATAGACACCAGATCACCTATGTATTTCTTAAGTATTAAGACATACAAGACCGGATGAACCGAAGCTAGTTCACTAGGTAATTTCAAAATATAGGCAACCTTTCCGACCCGTTGCAAAATCTCATAAGGACCAACATATCGGGTATTTAACTTCCCCTTCTTACCGAATGTCATCACCCCTTTCATAGGTGAAATATTCAAATACACCCAATAATCTATCTCAAACTCGAGGTCTCTTCTCCTATTGTCGGCATAAGATTTTTGGCGACTATAGGTTGTTTTTAACCTATCTCTTATCAACAAAACTTTCTCAATAGACTCATAGACTATTTAAGGACCAAGGAGTGAAGACTCACAAAACTCAAACCACACTACATTATATATACATCTTCTATCATAGAGTGCTTCAAATTGTGTCATGGAAATACACGAATAATAGCTATTATTATAAGAGAACTCAATCAACGGCAAGTTGTAAAGACCCTCAAAATGAATTAAGGTGATTAGAGCCTCACATGTACCTAAAAAGGTTTAAAATATGTTAAATAAGTGTTATACTGTATACATACTTAATTTGAAGTGATTTTGAGGTCAAATGTCCAAGAACTTCTGAAACGTTCGAAAGTTAGTCCTTGTAATGTGCTTGTGTGTTCTAGTGTGCCTTGGTATGTTTTATGTGTTGTTTGATGCCCAAATTTATAGGAGACAATCCTAACATGTATATGAGAGTATTTGATGTGGAAACGTTCGGGAAAAACTCCCCAAGGACCAACCAAAGGTTCATTTAGGAGGACCCAACCATGGGTGAACAAGATGCCCAAGCCAGCAGCGTTTGTTCCTTGGTAAAATAGGTCCGCGTCGCGGAATTACTCCTCCATAGGTCAAAACATTGACCCACGTCACGGACACAACGCAGACTCAAATGTGCCGGAAGTTATTTTCAAAAAAATCATGCGGGAACAGCTCCGCTCGCGGACATGCTCCCCCACGATGATTTCAGAAATGAAAGTTGAGTTTGACATGTCTAAAAGTCCAAATAAGTGTGGGCGTGTTTTGGTAATATTTGGTGACGGTTATAAATAGTTTTTAAGACTTATTTAACCCCTTTCCCAAGTCAAAACCCCAATACCCAAGAAGAAAATCAAAATCCCAAAATATCTCTTCTCTTCCAAATTCTCTCAAACCTCCATTGGACGGTAAACTCAAGGTTCAAGCTATGGGCTGGATTTCTATGGTTTCTTCTCAAATTTCTCATGAGTCTTCAATCAAAAAGGAATGGTGATCCTCCATCCTTAGTTATCCATTCATCTAAGGAGTCAATGAAGGATTTTCAAATGTAATTCAAAGACCAAAATTCTTAATTTTCAATCTAGCCATGGGTTCTTTCTCAAATTGATTTCAAAAGCATGTTTATGATAAATTGATGATTATCTACTGTTTTAAAGATGAATTTCAATGCAATTTCATGTTGAGCCCATGATCCTCCTAAATTCTCAAATTAGCCTATAATGTGGATCTTGTGATCTTGACTCTATGTTGTTTGAATTATGTTTCATTTAGGTTGAATTGCCTATTACTATTGTTATTCATGTGAATTGAATATGAATTGTTGAGTGATCAATGATGATCAATGTTTACGGATTGGGTAAATTGATCTTTATTCTTCTACTTTCTATAGACTTGATGAAGTAGTGTACCTAATGTGATCTTGAAATCATGATGTTTGAAGTATGATTTCATTTATGTAATGGTTCCTTTAGCTATTGTTTTATACATGTATTGTTGTTGAATTAAGGGAATTGATCAATGATGATCAATGCTTAGAGGAAATGTGAGTTCCCCCTATTCTCTCTACTTTTCTATAGAATTGATAGATGCTTGGCCTTGTATGGCATTGTGTGGTATGGTCCACTTATGGTGGCGGTGTTTACATTATTGTCATTCAATATGTGATGTGATCATGGCCTTGAAGGCAATGGTATCTTGAAAGTTTGGTTATGATGATCACACAATATGAAGAATTATGCCTAGTCTCCAATCCTAGTTCATGATCTAGGTTATATTGATGATGATTTCTATATGTGAATGAAGGTGTTAGGGTTTGACATGGTTGAGGTCTATTGATGATTGGTTACTCTTGTGTAACATGACCCCTACCTATGAACCTCTGCATGAATGTGTGGTCTTAAGGATTATTAGGACTCTTATATTCAAGTAATGAAGATGTCTTGTCTCCTATGTTATAATGTTTTTGTGTGTGGTCTATAGTTCCTATTACTCTATATGTGAGTTGTCTATGGTTTAGGGGACTTGAATGAGTATTGTGACCTTTGTAAGGTGGCTGCCTCAATGTTAGGATTGTTTCCATTATATGATCATGTTGTCCAATGTACACACACACCTCATGCATGCTTACAAGTAGTATATGGTCATGGTGTCTAATGAAGGGATAATTATCATATGCACTAATGTCTACTACTATGCATGTAGAGTACATGTACATGAAGTATGAATGTATCTCTTAACTAGGATGACTTGATAGGTATACTAGTATGGACAAGGGTATGGGACCTTGTCTATGCATTGCACACGTTTGCCTTGATAAGATAGTTCCTAGGTTGATTCTATATGTACATGAATATGAATGAATGGTTAAGTTATCAACATGTCGTATATGCATGAATGAAGTAAAGTATGAACATGTGTGGGTCAAAGGTGTTTATGTGAAAGGTTTGCTCACATATAAGTACACACACACATGAAAATGTGTCCATTAGGCATGTATGATGATCTAGTCAATAGAAGGGCTCTTGAAAGGTGTTCTAAGAGTATCCTAAACTAGATGGTGCTTGAATATTCTATGTCCATGTGAAAGGATTTCTCATATGATATAGGTTGATGAAAGGATTATATCATCTATGACCTATGAGCAAGCATATGGGGAGTCAATCTCCTAAAGCCTAATTTTATAAAGTAATGTAATAAAGGATTTTCAATAAAGGGAACTTAGCTTAGCACCGAGTGAACTTGAAGTTGAGGGGTGTCCCTTTCTAATGTGGAAAGGTAGGTTCACCATAATTCTTATGAGGTCGATAACTACAATGCCCCATTCGGCATAAAGAGGGTTTCCATATATGCCGCAAAGTTCCATAAACTATGTTTGCCCCATAGGATCTAGCAAGTGATTTCACCTAATATGCTAGCATGATGCTAATGTTCTACTTTGGCAAGGTAGAGCATCTTTCCTTGGTGTAAGGCTCTACAAAACCAAATTCTATGTTTAGCACCCATGGTCTTAGTGTCGCTTAAGTCTATAGTTTCCCTAAAGTAAAATGGACAATGGAAATAATGTAAGGACCCTAACTAGGATAACCTAAGGGATGTTTCTTAGTGTAAGTTAGGGTATGGGACTTTACCTATGCATTGCACAAGTATCTCTTGAAGGGAGTTCTAGGAAGGTGTTCTAATGTATATGAATATGTATATGTTCCTTATGCATGACATTGTGGTATTGTCTACTTGTTGTGATGATGTTCATGGTATGAGTCCTAATGAGTCTATGTGATGTGGTCTTACCTTATATGCATAATGTGGGTCATATTGACCATATGATGAAGGTCTTGCTTGACATGTATGAAGTGTTTATACTTTTCTTGTTGATGTGTGAGGTAAATGATATGTTTGTGGTCTCTTTATGAGTTTACTAAGCATGTTTGAGGTCATGGGACTTCACATGTGCATTGCACTAGTTGTCTTAGATTGGGATTGTGAGTAAGGTCTTATAATGGTGTATGTGAAGTGAAGTTAGCATGAGTGCAAGTTGAACATAGTTTACTGTAATGGTATTGGGAGTCTTGACTTGAAGGTGTCTTATGATATGTTATACTTCTAGGAATGCATGTTTTTAGTTAGGAAGGTTGTATGTATGAATACCTTGTGGCCTTAAGGTGATGCATTTAACCAAGTATTACTAGATGGTTACTTGGGAAGTTAATGAGTTATAGAAAAGAATTTTATTGTAAAAGAAATGAGTTCACTGTAAATGAAATATGCTTACTGTAATGTGTCTCTAATTGTGTCTTAAATTCAATGTATGGTTTTATGGGATATTATGACTATTGTATATGCCTAAACGAAGTATATGAATTGTATGATGCCTATTGTGTCATGTTTTATGAAATTTTCACAAAAAGGGATGATGCATGGTTTTAAAGTAAATTGTCCCTTTTAAATGCATGTTTTTGCATGGTTGCGAGACTTAGTGCATTTTTGTAGTAAAATCATTCTTCTTTACTTTTTACACAAAGTGTAGGTTATGGATGCTTAAAGGATGTCTCTAAGGTGAAGGGCTTGATATGTGTCTCCCAAGCTCAAAGAAAGGAATCCTTAAGATTCAAGGATGTCTTATGTCAAGTTTATGTTAAAGTCGTGTAATAGTTTAGTTATGTATTATGTTATAAGGGTCGTGTCCCTAATGTACTCTAATGATGTTGAGTCTAAGATGGCAAAGAGACTTAGAGTCTAAATATGTATTATGACTTATATATATATTCCGCTAAATTTACCAATGATAATGCGAGGAATGATAAATATGGGCTGGTATAAGACCTATGAGAGGTCAAGTACGCCATGTTACTTCTGGGGGTGCTCCCTGGTCGTGACACAAGTGATCGTCCTAATTTCCCTTGAAATCTTTTACACAAGCTCTTACCATATCTTCTAGGTTTTGAATGGTACGCTCCGCTTGACCATACGTTTGGGGATGAAAAGCGGTGCTAAGTTTCACTTTAGTACCTAAACCCTTTCGAAAAGACCTCCAGAAACAAGAAGTGAATTGGGAAACTCTATATGAAATGATGGACAAAGGGATCCCATGAAGACTTACAATCTCATGAATGTGGATTCTTTCATACTCTTCCGACGTATAAGTAGACTTAACGGGGATAATGTGGGCAGATTAGGTCAACCTATCCACTATAACCCATAATTAGTCATTTTGCCTCCGGGTTTGAGGAACCCCAACAACAAACTCCATATTATTGTCTTCCAACTTACAAGTAGGGACATCCATAATGCTCGTCTTTAGATGCCCGACTTTAACTTGTTGGCAATTTGGACACCTAGAAAAAATTCCGCTATGTCCCTTTTCAAACTATCCCACCAATAAACTTCTTTAAGGTCATGGTACATCTTAGTGACACCCTGATGAATAGAGTAACGGGAGACATGGGTTTCTTCAAGAATTGCATTTCACAAATCATCAACATTGGGCACACACAACCTCTCTTAGTACCTTAAAACTCCATCCCCCCCTTGGGAGAAAGATTCATTGAACTTACTAAGTACCAACTCTTTCACCTCCATCAATAGAGGATCAAGGTGTTTCTTAGACTTCACCTCAACAACTAAAGATGACTCGGAGTTATGATGCACCATAAAACCCCTATTTGGATAATCTTCTAGTCGAACACCCAACCGGGTGTAACATTTTGAAATCCCAAGCCATGTTGTAAAACTTAACCTAGGATCCATGAGGTATAAAGCACTGTTCTAAGTCAAATTAGGTGTATATAGAGTGGTTAAGGTGTTTAAGAACCAAAATATTCAAGAACGTCCATGATATCCGAAAAGTTGGTTCATAAGGGGGCTAGTGTGTCTTAAGCCATTTGACTAGTTTTAAGAGTCGAAATCAAACGAAAGTTGGTAGAAATAGGTGTAACACATGTGAGGGATGTTTCATGATTGAAACGTCTGGGTACGACTCCCCAAGGACCAACCAAGGGGCCCTTGAGGAGGACCCTTGTAGCTTGGAATGCAACACTGCCTGGCAGTGTGCCTCGACAAAAGGGTTGACGGGGCGTAAAGGCCACCGTCATCCACACTTAGAAAGATGTGTGAAGGCTCTTGCTTACCTAGCTACTGTTACACACGACGGAAGGCGGTCGACGGGGCGTCAGTGGCTCGACGGGGCGTTGAGGCCATCGTCGTCCCACACTTAGTTGATTTCCAAGGAACCCTCGCCTGCACAGTCTCTGTCCAATACGACGGAGTGCAGGACGGAGGGAGGATATGCCCGTCGACTCACCGACGGCCCTTCAGCGGGGTTCCGTCGGTGAGGGTCTGCAAATCCCTGCACATTTTAAGTTATAATCATTTAATTAATTAAGTGGTTTAGGGGTAATTGGGGATTAAGGGAAGACTAATTAAGTTGATTTAGTCCCACTATAAATACCCTCAACCCTCATTAGCCTAAACACAACACTCAAAATAAACTCTCTTTCTTCTATCTACTTTCTCTCTCTATTGGAAGACACCATTGAAGGTTAGCTTGGGAGGTGAATTGGGGGCTGATTAAGGACGAATTCACCATCAAAAGGTCATCCAATCTTAAGGTATGGTATCTAATTCACCTTTGAGACTTTTTTCCTCAAAGGTCTCCTTCAAAGGTTTTCCAAAAGTTGAGTTTCATATGGGTTTCCTTCAATTATGAATTTTATGTTATGAATTGAGTTGTTCATGTCTTTATTGGGTTATAATGAGTAAATTATCATGTATTGTAACTTGGTTAGGATAAATTGATATGGTTTGGTCTAGATTGTAGATCATGAACCTTAACCCCCTAACCCTAGACATGATCTTGATATGAATTAGGTTTGGTTTGATGCAATTGATTCTATTATTGATTAAATCATCCTTAATGGTTGTTATTACATTGATCATGAATCTATAGTGATGAATTGAAGTCCTTCATGCTAATCCTTCAGTATTGATCTAGGTTAAGAAGATAGACTTAGATAATATGTTCTCAAGCTTTAATTTAGTATTGAATTATGGTGTAGTGGCTCTTCTAAATTCGTTCTCATGTTGGTTGTTGAATTACATTGGTGTGATGACCCAAATTGGGTTAATATATGGTTTGATGGTAAGACCCTTTGTGATGGACTATGGTGGAGTGTTGGTAAGTCTTTACTATCCTAATTTTTATTTTAATTATGGTTAATCGTCATCGAGTTATGATGTTGTATTGAAGTATACCTTGTTTAAAGTGATAGGATGATATGAGGATTGAATTGAAATGTCTTATACTTTGGTTGTGAGGTTGCTTAGGGATTACATGCCATAAGAATGACAACATGTAATTACGTACCCTATTATGATGAGATATACAAAAGGTTGACCTCTCTTATATGAATTGTGAATGAAAGGACTATTTCTCATACAATTATTATTCAGCTATTATAATGAATATATATAAGGTTTAGATCCTATGACTTAAGCTAAGTTATGATTATAATGAGACTAAAGACATTTCAATGAAAGGGACTTAGCTTAGCACCGAGCGAACTTGACAATGGGAGGTAATCGCTTCCCATAGAGGAAGTGTTACCCTATAGTTCCATTTGGATGTTGACTCCCCTTCCGAGGGATACTCATCTAATGATTCCCATGAGGTGTGGCCCCAATTACCAAAAGGTATGTAGAGGGAATACCTATCTCTTAGTTCCTTAAACTATGTTGCCATCATAGGATACTAGCTAGTGGTTCCACCTAGATAGCTACGTTTATGTTAGGTTCTACCTTAGCCGGTAGACCACCTTCCATCGGTGTAAGGTTTTATGACACCGGATTCCACATTAGCTCATGTGGTCTATGTCGGTTAAGGCAAGAGTTCCCTAAACTAAAATGAATGAACGAAGTATAGACTAATTGAAGTGACTTGAGGGGTTTGACTTTAGCTTAGGTAGGGGTATGGGACTCTACCTATGCCTTGCACTAGTTTGCCTTGATAGAAGCTTTGAGAAGTTAATATTACGTATATAAATGGTGATATAATATAAATGACTTTATATGTTGAATGAGATGATTATGAATATGATATTGGTTATCAGTGTTAAAGAAAGAATACTATATGAGATGGAAGACTATTCTATGTGAAGTGAATTGCTAATTATGATCCTTGGTGGGTTACTTGATTAAGTGGGGTCATGGGGCTTTGCTTGGTCATTGCACTTGTGGCTTCTTAAGGATTATAGTTGGTTGGTTTGCTTTGTTATTCACATGATTTACTCTTATTCGTGTTTGTGATGTTATTACTTGATGATAGAGATATATGGGATTATGGGTTTAAGTATGATGACATGCATATGATATAATTAACTTGTTAGTATATTCGAGGGAATGGCTTAAATGACATGATTTTCTTAAATGTCCCCTTTTTAGCATACTCTGTTGGTATTTGTGTATATGGTCTCATACATAGTACATGTGGCGTACTAACCCCATTTTCTTCCCTCTTTCCCAAATATTTTAGGTTCCGGTCATTGAAGTTTGACTTGAGGTGATTTGAAGAAAGACTTGGATATTCTATCATCCAAGTGGTAGGTCCTCATTTCCCCGAGGACGATGCCAATACTCTTTTATGAAGTTACTTAGTTACTACAACTTTTGTATTGACTCTATTTCTTATTTGAGACAAAGTTGGATAAATCCTATCTGTGGCTTACTTTTATTGATATAGGGCTATGCCCAATGTTATTGTTCTTGTTTAGATGGTTTATGAGATGAGACGGATTTATGACTCTATATCTTTATTATATAATTGTGTGAAATAAAAGTAGAAGACTATGTAATCTTCTTATACGAACGAGTCTATGTATACTCGATATTATTATGATTATGTGTATGTAGAGGTCTATGTAAACCTCCGATTAGATGTAGTTGAAAAGTTTAAAATTCTTCCATAATTTTAATCGATGAATGCTATGATGTAAGACTAAGAGGCTTGTCTTAGTCCTCAAAGAGGACGATGACGCTGGTTACGTCTAGGGGGTAAATCCGGGTGTGACAAACTTGGTATCAGGGCATGAGGTTGAATATCCTTGATCTTGACGTCTCTCTCAACCACGTCTATGTAGGTTTGTATTCATAATTGTGAAGCGCGCCACACTTATGGAGAGGAACTTATTTGATGCTTAGGAATCACTCTTATTTTTGGAAATCCATTATAGTGCCTCTAGAGTGTACTTCTTATACGATTTCACCTAAACCTTGTACTTTGGTTATAGGAGATGAATACTCGGAGGAATGCAGCTAGGAGACTTGAGGAGGAGATTGCTAATGCAGGAATACCTCCCCGTGATGATCCAGTTCCTCCTCTTGAAGAGGTTGTTGTTGATGATAAGACTTCGGCCAATCCTCCACCTATGACGGAGGCTTATATGAGGAATATTCTTGATCAAATGGCTCAAGCCATGACTACTCAATCTCAAGCCGCAACGGTGCGAGCCCAAGCTATGACTGCCCAAGCCAATCGGGATGTTGCACCTAGGGTTCATCAGCAAACTATGGCTTCTCGACTTAGGGATTTCACACGGATGAATCCTCCTATCTTCTATGGGTCTAAGGTTGATGAAGACCCTCAAGAATTCATTGATGAGGTTTATAAGATATTATATGCTATGGGTTTGTCTTCCAATGAGAATGCCGAGTTGGCCTCATACCAACTCAAAGATGTGGCTCAAACTTGGCATGTGCAATGGAGAGATAATAGGCCACTTCAAGGTGGGCCGGTGACTTGGGAGATCTTCAAGTGGGCTTTCCTTGATTGGTTCTTCCCTAGAGAGATGAATGAAGCTAAGGTGGTGGAATTCATCAACCTTCGCCAAGGAGGTATGAGTGTTCATGATTACTCTTTGAAATTCATTCGATTGGCCAAATATGCTCCTTCCTTAGTTTTCGATCCTAGAGACGAAATTAGTCGATTTGTGACGAGTGTGTCGGATGACTTACAAGAAGAATGTCATTCGGCTACGCTTCATGATAACATGAATATTGGTCGTCTTATGGTTCATGCAAAAAGGGTTGAAAAGGCTAGAGCAAAAAGGAAGGATAGGGATTCAAAAAGGACAAGGTCTTTCGAGGGTGGAGATACGAAAGATAGGCTTGGAATTCAAGACAAGCCTAGATTCAAGAAAAGGTTCTCAAATCAAGTTCCATCTAAATTTCCCAATACTAGGGATTCTAAATCCCCTAGGCCGGTAGTTGCAAAGGGAAAGGGTGGAAATTCATGTAATGAGAAGCCTACGTGTGCTAAGTGTGGAAAGGGACACCTTGGAGAATGTTTGGTAGGAACGGGTATTTGCTTTAGTTGTGGCAAAAGTGTTCATAGAGTGCGAGATTGTCCTAATTCTAAGGGGCAAGAGAAGGGTGGACAGCCAAGTGGTTCTAGTGATGCTCTCAAAAAGAACCGCTTCTATGCTCTTCGTACTAGGTATGACCAAGAGGCCTCTCCCGATGTAGTGACCGGTATGTTACAAATCTTTGCTATTGATGTGTATGCTTTGCTTGATCCGGGTGCTACTTTGTCTTTTATTACTCCTTTAGTAGCTAAAAAGTTCGATACTTTACCCAATGTTTTGCATGACCCTTTTGTGGTGTCTACTCTGGTGGGTGAGTCAATTGTAGCAAAAAGAGTCTATCGAAATTGTCCTATTACTTTACCCAATAGAACTTCTCATGTAGATCTAGTTGAACTAGATATGCTTGATTTTGATGTCATTTTGGGTATGGATTGGTTGCATGATAGTTTCGCTTCTATTGATCGTAGGACTAGAGTTGTGAGGTTTAGTTTCCCAAATGAACCCGTTATTGAGTGGAAGGGTGGGAATTCTATTCCTAGAGGTCGCTTCATATCTTGTCTAAAAGCGTGTAAACTGATCTCAAAGGGTTGTCTTTATCACATTGTAAGAGTCCAAGACTTGGATTCCGAAATTCCTCCTATTGAGTCGGTCCCCGTGGTGAGTGAATTTCCGGAGGTCTTTCCTAATGACATTCCCGGTATTCCTCCCGAACGGGAAATTGATTTTGGTATCGATTTTCTACCGGAAACAAACCCTATTTCGATTCCTCCTTACCGAATGGCTCCGGCCGAATTGAAGGAGTTGAAGGCACAACTTAAAGATTTGCTAGACAAGGGATTTATAAGGCCTAGCATTTCTCTATGGGGTGCTCCGGTCTTGTTCATGAATAAGAAAGATGGGTCCTTGAGAATGTGTATTGATTATCGCCAACTCAACAAAGTTACTACCAAAAACAAGTACCCTCTTCCTCGGATTGACGATTTATTTGTTCAACTCCAAGGAGCGAGTTACTTTTCAAAGAGAGATTTGAGGCCGGGGTATCACCAACTCAGGGTGAGAAATGAAGATATTCCAAAGACGGCCTTTCGGACTCGGTATGGACACTATGAGTTCGTGGTTATGTCTTTTGGCCTCACAAATGCTCCGGCGGCGTTTATGGACCTAATGAATAGGGTGTTTCGAAACTATCTTGACTCATTCGTTATAGTGTTTATTGATGATATATTGGTGTATTCGAAGAATGAAGTTGATCACATGGATCATTTAAGGGTGGTATTACAAACCCTTAAAGAGCATCAATTGTTCACCAAATATAGAAAATGTGAGTTTTGGTTGAGGTCGGTGGCGTTTCTTGGGCACATCATCTCTAGTGAGGGAGTTGAGGTAGACCCAAGGAAGACAGATGCGGTGAGAAATTGGCCTAGACCTTTGACTCCGAAGACATTAGGAGTTTCTTGGGTCTAGCGGGCTATTATCGAAGGTTTATGGATGGTTTTTCATCCATTGCATCTCCTTTGACTACATTAACTTAAGAGGTAAGAAGTTTGAGTGGTCGGAGGCTTGTGAAAAGAGTTTCCCATTATTGAAGGATAGACTTCCTTCGGCTCCGGTGTTGACACTACTGGAAGGTACAAAGGGCTTTGTTGTGTATTGTGATGCATCTCGTATAGGTTTGGGGGGGGTGCTTATGCAAAATGGGAAGGTGATTGCCTATGCTTCGAGGCAGCTGAACGTGCATGAAAGAAACTATCCCACTCATGACCTTAAGTTAGAGGCCGTGGTGGTTGCTTTAAAAATATGGAGGCATTAATTGTATGGTGTCCATGTTGATGTTTTCACCAATCATAAGAGTCTCCAATATGTGTTTACTCAAAAAGAGTTGAATCTCCGGCAAATAAGGTGGTTAGAATTGTTGAAATATTATGATATGAGTGTCTTATATCATCCCGGTAAGGCCAATGTGGTTGCAGATGCCCTAAGTCGTATGACTATGGGTAGTGTGTCGCATATGGACGAATCCAAGAAAGACCTAGTGAAAGATGTTCATAGGTTGGCTAGATTGGGGGTGCGATTGGAAAGTTCTCCAAATGGTGGTGCTACGGTTCATCATAGCTCCGAGTCATCATTGGTGGTTGAGGTTTAGTCCAAACAACACCTTGATCAACTATTGATGGAGTTGAAGGAATCAGTTCTTGGCAAGTTGAATGAGTCTTTCTCCTTAGGAGGGGATGGTGTGTTGAGGTACCAAGGGAGATTATGTGTTCCCGATGTTGATGGGTTGAGGGATCGAATCCTTGAGGAAGCCTATGGATCCCACTACTCCATTCATTCGGGTTCAACTAAGATGTACCATGACCTTCGAGAGGTATATTGGTGGGAAGGCTTGAAGAAGGACATAGCGGAATTCGTTGCTAAGTGTCCAAATTGCAAACAAGTGAAGGCGGAACATCAAAAGACGGGTGGCTTACTACAAAAGATCCAAATTCCTACTTGGAAGTGGGAAGACATTAATATGGACTTTGTGGTAGGGTTGCCTCGGACTCAAAAGTCATATGATTCTATATGGTTGATTGTTGATAGATTGACTAAGTCTGCCCATTTTATTCCCGTCAAGTCCATGTATTCGGCGGAGGATTATGCAAAGATCTTCATAGATGAGATTGTGTGTCTCCATGGTATTCCGTTATCCATCATTTCGGATCGGGGTGCACAATTCACATCTAGAGTTTGGAGGTCATTTCAAGAAGGTTTCGGTACTAAGGTGAAATTGAGTACCGCTTTTCATCCTCAAAGGGATGGTCAAGCGAAATGCACTATTCAAACCCTGGAGGATATGCTTAGAGCTTGCATTATTGATTTTAAAGGAAGTTGGGATAAGCACTTGTCGTTGGTGGAGTTTGCTTATAATAATAGCTTTTATTCATCCATCTCTATGGCTCCCTATGAAGCCTTGTATGGTAGGAAGAGTAGATCACCTATAGGGTGGTTTGAAATTGGTGAGCCATTGATTCTTGGTCCCGATTTGATTTATAGGACCTTGGAGAATGTCCATATCATAAGGAATCGGTTACAAAATATCCTATAGTCGACAAAAGTCCTATGCCGACAATAGGAGAAGGGATTTGGAGTTTTAAGAAGGTGATAAGGTGTATTTGAAAATTTCACCTATGAAGGGAGTGGTTAGATTTGGCAATAAAGGAAAGTTGAGTCCTCGTTACGTGGGCCCTTATGAGATTTTGGAAAGGGTTTGTAAGGTTTCCTATTGCTTGAAACTCCCTAATGATTTAGCTTTGGTTCATCCGGTTTTCCATGTTTCTAAGTTGAAGAAGTGTGTCGGGAATCCCGAGTCTATTCTTCCTAATGAAGGCCTTGGAATCAAGGATAAGCTCTCTTATGAGTAGGTTCCGGTTCAAATCCTTGATAGGCAAGTGAAGAGGTTGAGGAACAAAGAGGTGTTTTCGTAAAAGTGTTATGGAAGAACCACCTAGTTGAGGGTGCAACATGGGAGGCCGAGATCGACATGATGACCCGTTATCCTCATCGTTTCGATGATTAAGGTTAGTCATTCTTTCTAATAATATAATTATGGCTAGGAATTGTGATTTCTTGATTTTTAGGTGAAGTTTTGCAAAAATTCTAATTTTAGAAACTTCACAGTGATAATACAGTGAAGGCACTGTAAGTTGACCTTGAAAGCTTGAAATTGCTTTGCTTCTTGCATATTTGAGTTAAGTCATGTATTGTGATATAGTGAGTCCTTGTGGATATTATATGAAGCATATTGATAAGATGAACTTTGTGCTAATTAACTTATGTATTGAATGATGAGCTTATCTGTGTTGTGAGAAGGAGGTACCTCATGATGAAATTTAGAGCCTATGTACGATAAATTGAGTTTTGAAGTTTGCATTATTGAAATGATGTGATTCATGCTAATTGGATATTGTGAATTTGTTGAACTGCTAGTCTTGAGTCTATTCCTTCCTTTAAAAGAGTGTTTAGTGTCATTCGGGGACGAATGTTCTTAAGGGGGTGATAATGTAACATTTCAAAATCCCAAGGCATGTTGTAAAACTTAACCTAGGATCCATGAGGTCTAAAGCACTGTTCTAAGTCAAATTAGGTGTATATAGAGTGGTTAAGGTGTTTAAGAACCAAAATATTCAAGAACGTCCATGACGTCCGGAAAGTTGGTTCATAAGGGGGCTAGTGTGTCTTAAGCCGTTTGACTAGTTTTAAGAGTCGGAATCGAACGAAAGTTGGTAGAAATAGGTGTAACACATGTGAGGGATGTTTCATGATTGAAACGTCCGGGTATTACTCCCCAAGGACCAACCATGGGCGCTTGAGGAGGACCCTTATAGCTTGGAATGCAATACTGCCTGGCAGTGTGCCTCGACGAAGGGCTTGACGTGGCATCAGTGGCTCGACGGGGCATCGAGGACACCGTCATCCCACACATAGAAAGATGTGTGAAGGCTCTTGATTACCTATCTACTGTTACACACGACGGAGGGCGGTCGATGGGGCGTCAATGGCTCGACGGGGAATTTAACCCCGCCAGATCCCTATATTGGCTGTATAGGTTTGAAGACTAGGAGATGTAAGGAGACCCATACCCGGCAAGCCGGACAGTCTCATCTCATGAGAGTTACGTGAACCTCCGCCCTTCCCGAAATAAGGCATCACCGCTCATAGCTAGTCTATCGGTGCTCAGTATAAAGTTCCATTTCATTCATCTCATACGTCATGGAAGTTGGCTTCTAGTATGAGGACATTATAGCTCATTAGATGATTTATCATCTCATCATTAGTATTAAGTGTGTTAAGCTCAATACCTTAATTAGAGTGTTCATAGAGACTGGTCTCTTCATTAACTTACACTCTCATAGGTGAGTACGTATTGGTAACATTTACTTAGGATCATTTGAGATTGCTCTCATCATTTACATTAGCCTCATATCATTTTGTCACCACATTCATTATCATTAGCACCTTTGCTTTTCATAGTTACTCACCTCTTATTACGTGAATGTTCATTTCATCATATGCCAATGCACTTGGCCATTTAGTGTGTTTCACACCCTTACTTAACCCTTCTAGGGTTTCATCATTTCATTGTTCGTTTCCTCATTTCATTATTCATCTCATCATATGCCAATGCACTTGGCCATTTACTGTATCTTAAACTCATACTTAACCCTTATAGGGTTCATCATTTCATTACATACATCTTAGGTTCACTTACTTTTGAACGTATGTTAGACTCATGTGTCTATACATACAAGCCATGAGGCTTCATTCATATTTCGTCTAAGTGATTCATTTCTTTCTAAGATTATGTGATACAAGACTTATGCATCTTGAATGTATGCCAAGATCTTGATTTCGATCTAAATATGTGGCATTATTCTTGGATATTTTGTTCACGTATGACTTATGTATCAATACGGAAGTTTGGGCAACGAAACCCAAGTTCGAATAACTTAGTTAACATTTACATTTTTCATTGATTTTATTTTTAATCTCTATGATATTGGGAC
The DNA here is from genome assembly GCA_022817965.1 of Solanum lycopersicoides. NCBI lineage: Eukaryota > Viridiplantae > Streptophyta > Magnoliopsida > Solanales > Solanaceae > Solanum > Solanum lycopersicoides. The sequence continues at coordinate 16,629,290 of CM040621.1, forward strand.
TCTAAATCGAACCCCAACATTAACATTGTGTCTTTAGTTTTCTACTTAGTTTTTCTCTTAGGTTGGCCGAAGGGTTGTGGGTTCGAACCCCCACAACCCCTTTTTATTTTTCATTAACATATTTTTGCCTCTTTTCGCCCAAACCAAGAGGTTGTGGGATCAAACCCCCACAGCCTCTTTTACTTTTGTTATTTATTTCACTGGGATAGGGAGGTTGTGGGTTCGAACCCCCACAGCCTCCTTATTTACACTTTAATTTCGCTGATGAGGCTGTGAGGTGGTGGGTTCGAACCCCCACAGCCTCTCTATCTTTATTTTAATTAATTGGACGAGTGGCAGTGAGGTTGTGGGATCGAACCCCCACAGCCTCACTTCACTTCTTAATTAATTTCGCCTCTATCTTCAGTCTTGAGGTCGTGGGTTCGATTCCCACGCCTCGCGTTTTCTTTTTCCTTATTTTCTATTCATTCGCGCGTACCTGGAGGTCGTGGGTTCGAATCCCACGCCTCTCATTTATTTATTTAATTAAGCTTCTCCTCCTTCTCCCCAAAGATCGCGAGTTCGATTCCCCCCAGCCCCAATTTCTTTTTCTTTGTAGCGAATATCAGTGGCCAGGTTCGAATCACCGCGTCCCCATTTCCTTCTTTCCCTTGTCACGCGAAACCAGTAGCTAAGGGGTTCAATTCCCCTTAGCTCCTTCACGTTTTTCCTTTCTTTTTCAGCCTTCTCAACATGTGAGGTCTTGGGTTTAATTCCCATTGACCTCACTTATTTTATTTTCCTTTTTAAAACCCAGAATTTGACATTATTATTCAGTGCACAAATCTGGAAATGTTTAGTCCCTTTCAACTCATTTTTAGGCGCATTTTTTCATAAGTTTATTTAGCCAAAAGATGGTCATTCAATCCACTATATTTCATTACAAGGAACATCACATTGCACACACATTACACATAAAATACACAAGAAATACGCGACTTGTACACCCCAAAACCGTGGCCAGAACACTACCCATATGCACGCACACACACCAACTTTTCCGATCACATTTTGATGGTCATCATCGTGATTTCTCGCACATAAACATGTTCATATTTAATATAAACACATCATTCATGCCTAAATCTAGCAGCACAACATACCCATCCTACGAATTCGTTTGGAAGCTAAGGACAAGGACATACAAAGGGAACAACCTTAGTTTTCAAGACCTTGGAATCGTTCGAAGGAAAATACCCTTGGAGAAAGAATTCCAGGAGAGAAACCCATAAATTTTGACGTTGTTTAAGTGCAAAGCTGCTGCCCAAACGTTCCTTCAAACCACGCCCTATTCACTTTAACGCACACACCACTCGACGAACCTCTCTTTGCCTTGACTTTTTGATTACTTTGTCTTTTCCTTAAAAATTCTTGTGAGTTCTTCAAGTGTGAAGAACTTTTAATATTTCATCAGTTTTTTTTTTTGTTTTTGGCAGAACTAACGTGAGAGAGAGAGTGATGAAACGTGAGAGAGAGATTGAGAGAGAGTGAAACGTGTGTGTAGTTGTTTAGGATTAGGGGATGACTTAGTCAATTTAGGACTCTCCTTAATAAATTAAAAATCTGATTTTTCCTTTTATTTTAAATCAGCTAATAATTAATAAATATAAATTAATTACATTAATTTATCAATTTAAATAAAAACAATTTAAATCATTGCTTCCACCTAGGTTCGAACCCGGGTGGAGCAAGACTCCACTTCAAGAGCTCAATTTCGGCTCTCTCTCCCCAAATTGCCCCTCCATCTTATTAAATAATTAATTAATTATATATTTAGAGTAATTACGATATTACCCTTAGCATGGTAAAAGATCATTTTACCCATAGACCCTCAAAACTTAAGATTTCTTCTTTTTAAGTCCGGTAAAGACTCTTTCAATTAAATCTTCGTTTTCGAGAGCCTCACATGGTTGGTTCCAACCTTTCCAAGAACAACTAACTCCTCAAGTTAGTCGACTTGGTCGTAGTAAGGGTTCTGAGGTCTGGTTTTATGCGTATCAATACGTGTGAACCTTGGTTTAATCGCAAGCATTCTTGACACCTTAAACATTTCTTATCTTCTTCAAAAAAAAATTAGGGTTGTTACAAATACGAAGGAGTGCAAGACGGAGGGAGGGGATGCCCGTCGACTCACCGATGGCCCATCAGCGTGGTTCCGTCAGTGAGGGTCTGCAAATCCCTGCACATTTTAAGTTAAAATCATTTAATTAATTAAGTGGTTTAGGGGTAATTGGGGATTAAGGGAAGACTAATTAAGTTGATTTAGTCCCACTATAAATACCCCCAACCCTCATTATCCTAAACACAACACTCAAAATAAACTCTCTTCCTTCTCTCTACTTTCTCTCTCTATTGGAAGACACCATTGAAAGTTAGCTTGGGAGGTGAATTGGGGGTTGATTAAGGATGAATTCACCATCAAAAGTTCATCCAATATTAAGGTATGGGATCTAATTCACCTTTCAGAATTCTTTCGTCAAAGGGATCCTTCAAAGGTTTTCCAAAAGTTGAGTTTCATATGGGTTTCCTTCAATTACGAATTTTATGTTATGAATTGAGTTGTTCATGTCTTTCTTGGGTTATAATGAGTAGATTATCATGTATTGTAACTTGGTTAGGATGAATTGATATGGTTTGGTCTAGATTGTAGATCATGACCCTTAACCCCTAACCCTAGGCATGATCTTGATATGAATTAGGTTTGGTTTGATGCAATTGATTCTATTATTGATTAAATCATCCTTAATGGTTGTTATTACATTGATCATGGATCTATAGTGATGAATTGAAGTCGTTCATGCTAATCCTTGAGTATTGATCTAGGTTAAGAAGATAGACTTAGATAATATGTTCTCAAGCTTTGATTTAGTATTGAATTATGGTGTAGTGGCTCTTCTAAATTCGTTCTCATGTTGGTTGTTGAATTACATTGGTGTGATGACCCAAATTGGGTTAATCTATAGTTTGATGGTAAGACCCTTTGTGATGGACTATGGAGGAGTGTTGTTAAGTCTTGACTATCCTAATTTTCATTTTAATTATGGTTAACCGTCATCGAGTTATGATGTTGTATTGAAGTATACCTTGTTTAAAGTGATAGGATGATATGAGGATTGAATTGAAATGTCTTATACTTTGGTTGTGAGGTTGCTTAGGGAGTACATGCCATAAAAATGACAACATGTAATTATGTACCCTATTATGATGAGATATACAAAAGGTTGACCTCTCTTATATGAATTGTGAATGAAAGGACTATTTCACATACAATTCTTATTGAGCTATTATGATGAATATATATAAGGGTTAGATCCTATGACTTAAGCTAAGTTATGATTATAATGAGACTAAAGACATTTCAATGAAAGGGACTTAGCTTAGCACCGAGCGAACTTTACAATGGGAGGTAATGGTTTCCCATAGAGGAAGTGTTACCCTATAGTTCCATTTGGATGTTGACTCCCCTTCCGAGGGATACTCATCTAATGATTCCCATGTGGTGTGGCCCCAATTACAAAAAGGTATGTAGAGGGAATACCTATCTCTTAGTTCCTTAAACTATGTTGCCACCATAGGATACTAGCTAGTATATCCACCTAGATAGCTACGTTTATGTTAGGTTCTACCTTGGCCGGTAGACCACCTTCCATCGGTGTAAGGTTTTATGTCACCGGATTCCATATTAGCTCATGTGGTCTATGTCGGTTAAGGCTAGAGTTCCCTAAACTAAAATGAATGAACGAAGTATAGACTAATTTAAGTGACTTGAGGGGTTTGACTTAATCTTAGGAAGGGGTATGGGACTCTACCTATGCCTTGCACTAGTTTTCCTTGATAGAAGCTTTGAGAAGTTAATATTACGTATATAAATGGTGATATAATATAAATGACTTTATATGTTGAATGAGATGATTATGAATATGATATTGGTTATCAGTGTTAAAGAAAGAATACTATATGAGATGGAAGACAATTATATGTGAAGTGAATTACTAATTATGATCCTTGGTGGGTTACTTGATTAAGTGGGATCATGGGGCTTTGCTTGGTCATTGCACTTGTGGCTTCTTAAGGATTATAGTTGGTTGGTTTGCTACGTTATTCACATGATTTACTCTTATTGGTGTTTGTGATATTATTACTTGATGATAGAGATATATGAGATTATGGGTTTAAGTATGATGACATGCATATGATATAATTAACTTGTTAGTATATTCGAGGGAATGGCTTAAATGACATGATTTTCTTAAATGTCCCTTTTTATCATACTTTCTTGGTATTTATGCATATGGTCTCATACTTAGTACATGTGGCGTACTAACCCCATTTTCTTCCCTCTTTCCCAAACATTTTAGGTTCCGGTCATTGAAGTTTGACTTGAAGTGATTTGAAGGAAGACTTGGATATTCTCTCATCCAAGTGGTAGGTCCTCATTTCCCCGAGGACGATGCCAATACTCTCTTATGAAGTTACTTAGTTACTACAACTTTTGTATTGACTCTATTTCTTATTTGAGACAAAGTTGGATAAAGCCTATATGTGGATTACTTTTATTGATGTAGGGCTATGCCCAATGTTATTGTTCTTGTTTAGATGGCTTATGAGATGAGACAGATTTATGACTCTATTTCTTTATTATATAAGTGTGTGAAATAAAAGTAGAAGACTATGTAATTTTCTTATACGAACGAGTCTATGTATACTCGATATTATTATGATTATGTGTATGTAGAGGTCTATGTAAACCTCCGATTAGATGTAGTTGAAAAGTTTCAAATTCTTCCGTATTTTTAATCGATGAATGCAATGATGTAAGACTAAGAGGCTTGTCTTAGTCCTCAAAGAGGACGATGATGCCGGTTACGTCTAGGGGGTAAACCCGGATGTGACACCGGGCCAACCTATGAACATCTTTCACTAGGTCTTTCTTACCTTCCTCAACATGAGACACACAACCCATAGTCATACGACTTAAAGCATCCTCAACCACATTAGCCTATCTGGGGTGGTATAGGACACTAATATTGTAATATTTAAAAAATTCGAACCACCTTCTTTGTCTTAGATTCAACTCCTTTTGAGTAAACACATATTTTAGACTCTTTTGGTCGGTATATACATCAACATGAAAACCATATAGGTAATGTCTCCATATTTTCAAGGCAAAAACCACGGCCGCTAATTAAACGTCATGAGTTGAATAGGTCTTCTCATGCACCTTGAGGTGCCTAGAAGCATATGCTATCACCTTGCCATGTTGCATAAGCACACATCCCAAACCCACTCGGGAAGCGTCACAATAAACCACAAAAACTTCATTACCCTCCGGTAAGGTCAACACCAAAGCGGAGGTGAGCTTATTTTTCAAATCTTGGAAGCCTCTTTCACAAGCTTCGGACCACTCAAACTTCACTTTCTTTTGGGTCAAAGTTGTCAAAGGAGAGGACATGGATGCAAATCCGTCAACAAACCTTCTATAGTACCCGCTTAGACACAAGAAACTTCTTATGTCGGTGGGAGTTAGAGGTCTAGGATAATTTCTAACCATTTCCGTCTTCTTAGGATCAACCTTTATACCCTCACTTGAGAGAATATGGCCAAGAAATGCAACCGATCTATCACATTCGGGTAGCACCCCATAGAAGTAACATGGCGTACTTGACCTCTCAGAGGTCTTATGCAATCCCATTGTTATCATTCATCGCATTGACATAGTAAATTTAGCGGAAAATTTAAAACTTTTCATAGCACGACATATGCTAGAAACTTCATCTCATATATATATAAACATTAGTCATAATACATTTATAGACCTTAAGTCTCTTTGCCATCTTAGACTCAATAACATTAGAGTATATTAGGGACACGACCCATAAGACAGATTACACATCTATACAATATTTAAAGACTTTACATTAAAGACACCAGTAGGACATCCTTGAACTTTAACGATTCCTTTCATTGAGCTTGGGAATCAACTAGCAAGCTCTTCACCATTCAAGACATCCTTTAAGCATCCATAACTTACACTTTGTGTAAAAAGTAGAGAAGAATGGGATTAGGACAAGAATGTACTAAGTATGGCAACCATGCAAAAACATGCATTTAAAAGGGACATTTTCTTAAAAATCATACTTCATGCTTTTTGAGTAAATCTTCATAAAACCCTTAACCAATAGCATTTATATCATTCACATACATCATATAAACGTATCCAAGGCCAAACATTACATAAGATCACATATAGGATTTATTACATTTTTAAGCCACTTTACAGTAAGCTACCTTTACCTTAACAGTGAACCCTTTTTCCTTTAACTCATCAACCTTCCAAGTAACCTCTAGTGATACTAGGTGCAATGCATCACCCTAAGGCCACAAGAAAAACATACATACAATCTATACAAGGCAACACATACCATCATAGAAGCATAATACATCAAAGACACATTTAAATCAAAACCTTAGGACATTACAGTAAGCCACATCAAGTCACACATACATTTACTTCTTTGCATATACTTCATTATTAAACCTTGTTCATGACCCCAATCTTAGCCCACTAGTGCAATGTACATGTGAAGCCCCATAACCACACATATACTTAGTTAACTCTTCATGAGACCATAAACCTTAACATTCAATTCATACATCAATATAGCAAGTAAAGACAACTTCAATCATGTCAATACAAGAACATCATCATATAGTCATTTAGACTAACATCATACATACAGACTCATACTATGCACATCTTTATAACAAGTAGTCCAATACTACAAAGTCATACATAAAGAATCATATGCATAGACACATGCATTAGAACACCTTCCTAGAACTTCCTAAGGAGATACTTGTGCAATGTCTAGATGGGTTCATTACTTCCACCTATCCTAAGTAACATCCCTTAAGGCATTCTAGTTAGGGTCTTAGTCAATTACTTCCATTGTCCATTTTACTTTAGGGAAACTATAGCCTCAACCGACACTAAGACCATGGGTGCTAAACATGGAATTTGGTGTTGTAGAGCCTTACACCAATGTAAGGTGTTCCTACCTAGCCAAGGTACAACATTAACATATATCCTAGCGTCTTAAGTGAATTCACTTTGCTAGATCCTATGTGGCAAGCATAGTTTATGGAACACGGGGAAATCATGAAAATATCAACTCTACACCCTTTGTTGGGTCATGAGGCTATCCATCCCGTGAGAACCGTATTGAACCCCTACCTTTCCTTTGTGGAAAAGCGTCACCCTCTCACATGAGGACCGTCGTGAACCCCTACTTTCTCTATGTTAGAAAAGCATCACCCCCTCATCTACAAGTTCACTCGGTGCTAAGATAAGTTAACTTTATTGAAAAAGCCTTTATTATCATTTATTTATAAAAATAGGCTTAGGAGAAGTCATTCCCTCATATGCTTAGCTCATAGGTCATAGATGAGAGTTCATCAACCTAATTCATTTGAGGAACCCTTTCACATGGACATAACATATGTATTAGCCTATCTAGTTAAGGATACACTTGAGAACACATTTCAGGGCTCCTCTATTGACTAAATCATCATTCATGTGTGCGTGTATACATATATGTGAGCAAACCTTTCACATAACACGTAAAGTCACACATGTTCATACATCACATTCATACACATAAAGAAACCAAAACTAGAATTATCTTATCAAGGTACACATGTGCAATGCATAGACAAAGTCACATAGCCTTGCACATACTAGTACACCTATCAAGTCATCCTAGTTAATGAAACACATATCATACTTTCATAAACGTCATCTTAACATGCATAATAATAGATACTAGTGAATATGAGAACTCTTTCATTTAGACACCATGAACCTTTATTACCCTTAAGAATGCATGAAGTGTGAGTGTGTGTACAATGGTCACATGATCACATAATGTCTATCAGCAACATAGTGAGGCAGCCACCCTCTTAGACCACAACACTCTTCAAGCTTAGACCATACAACACACAATAGCATAGGAGACAAGTTAACTTCATAGAACACTTTAAGACTCCTATCATTAGCTATTCACACATTCACATAGGAGTACATGGGTAGGGGTCATCAACCATTATCACCTAAGACATGGCAGAACCTACACATGATATTACACAGCCCTTCTCATGCTCATAACAATGGTAATATAACCTAGATTCACAACTCAAATAGAAAACTAGTCACAAGCTACACATAAAGTGATCATCATAACCTCTCCTTCATATATTCATCAAATTGCCTTAAAGGACATGGTCAACACATATATAATTACATAAGGTAAACACCGCCACCATAAGTGGACCATACCACACAATGTCACTGACGGCTTCATCAACATACTATAGAGAAGTAGAGAAATAGAAGAATAGAGCAGTTCTTACCAATCCTTTAGCCATTGGTCATCATTGACATTTACTACTCTTTCATAAATATTTCAAGTATAAGGCAGTATCTAAAGTACCATAATCATAAAAGAAACCATGTACAATTCGATACAAGGACACATTACAATCTAATACCATACATCACACATATACTAGAGAGTAGAAGAACATAGATCTTTAATCCAATTCACTTGCATTGATCATCAATTATATTTCATCAATGGAATAAGTCTAGGGCAGTATCTAATCATACAGTTATTCATAAAGAAATCATGCTTAAAGCACTCCAAGATTAAGCTACAACATAGGCATTAGACTTGACAATTTCGCTAGAGTATAGAGAAGGAATTAACGAAAAACACTATTGATTCTCTATGGCCTTGATAATCAATCATATTTTAACAATAAAGTACATGCTAGGCATCAGCTATATAGATCATTACATCAAAGGAATCATGCTTCATCTATCCACAATTCAAGATATCATCACATACATAGTATCATCAATCGATAGGTTAGAAAGACTAGGTCAATTCACATAAGCCATATTTACTACAATCATAAATGATTCATATCCATAATTCAATCATGATTCTAACCTAAAACAGCAGCTACAACCAACCTAACATAATCGAAATCCACATTAAATCATTTAGAAGCCAATGGTACCGTGAACCATGGAAAACTAGGCTAAAGATGCTCAAATCTTCATGCATTGATCCTCATGGATCCTTCAACATCAATTCAACATAAATTCATGTAAATAACAGTACATACAATCACTTCAATGTAATAGAATGATAATTCAATCGATAGCAATTCAAGATCACAAAGCCCATGCAAGGCTAAAACGTTTGGGTGAAGGAGCATGGGTCCGTCATGCAATTTGAGTAAAAATCACGTTAAAACCACTGTATTAACTTCAATTAATCATGATTCAATCATTCAAAACCTTTTTAGAAAGAACCCATGGCAGATTGAAGAAGACATTGTTTGATCATATTTTTGTTCTTTGAAATCTTTGAGAATGGCTCTCTAGATGAAAAAATAACTAGAGATGAATATCATCATACCTTAATCTTCATGAATACCTCTAAAACCGGATGATACACCCAAGAAAATCCAAGCTCCAAGCAGCTCTTGAGCTTCACCAACAATGGTGGTTTCTAGGGACTGGATTTTGGAGAGAAAGGTTCTTACGTGTGTATAGGGTTAGGAATGGGTTGATCACATTTTTAATGACTTATATACACCCAAAATCAGTTAAATAATCCAACTAGAGTTGGTTTAGGACGTGGGGTGAATTTCCCATTCACCCCTTTAATGTTACAGTGCGCAGGCTTCAGTTCACAGGCCACCATCGACTGACCAACCTACTACTGGATGTAGGTCAGTCGACGGGCCATTCCTGGGGTTTCGTCGTTTGTTACTTAGACAATTTTTGGCTTGAGACCTGACCAATATAAGTACCAATCGACGAGACCTCACTTGGTTGACCAACGGACGTTGGTTGACCAACAGGCCGTCGTTTGGTCCGTCGATTGACACTGCCAAGGCAGTGTCTCGACCAGCCTTGGGCCCTTCTTGTGGGGCATTTTAGAAGTCGTACCCGGACATTTACAACGTAAATACAACCCTTAACAAGTTGTAGACCTCCCACATGAGTTTAACCCAAAACCAATACTCGCAACTCGTCCAATCAGGCTAGGACCCATCAAGATACACATTGAGCGTCTTAAGGGCTATCTTTCGAACGCCTTGGACGTTCTTGGTCGTTTGACCTCCAAACTTCACGAAACTTCATATAATATAATTTGACATCATTAGAAACCATTTTAAGACTTCATAAGCTGATGACATTCAAATATAAGCATGCATAGACATATGAGTCACATACGGGACTAATCGTCGAACGTCTTGGTCGTCCCTTGACGTTTGACTTCCAAATTACCTCAAACTTTATACACTGCCTCTAAACCATATTATAAGACATTTTAGGAAATTAGAACATTAAGACAAACATGTTAGGCTCTACACACCCTAACTCATTTTGGGGATCTTACAATATCCCCCACTTGGGAACATTCGTCCTCGAATGACACTTGAAAAACTTTAATTACAACAAGGACTTAAATGCATCATAGAGCAATTCATCTCATTCATAACATCAACACATAGAAGTTAATGCACCAAACTTACAAGGAACACAACTTCACACCATTTAGCACTCAATGCACATAAGCAAGCAAAACTTCAATTCACTCACTCCTTAATGCATAAATCAAAGAGGCTCTTATCATGTTCATAGGAGGAACATCATTTTCCTAATCATGATATGGTCATTACAATTCGATTTATTAAGATATCATCTCGCAAGGCCACACATAGGCAGATTACAACACATACTCAAAAGCTATTTAAGCACTCATACTTCAATGCACATAGACTTGAGTAAGATAGGTTGACAATTAATTCTTATAAGTTAGACCTAATGCTATGAGGGTCAAATTCAACCATACCATGCTTAGTTGTGCCCATGGACGAATGTCCATCTCCTCAACACACTTACATGTATCATGAGCTCACACCCAAGCAAATGCATAAAGGTCATCTTTACGGTAATATGAGAAATCCTCACTTTCAAACCAAGACATGTTCATGATTTCTTCCTAGTGAAATCTAGATGGTAAATCACACCAAATGTATCACAACAATTAGGAAGTCCTTTCACACAATGTCAATTTATAATATCGTACTAGCCTTCACAGTAAGCATTATTTGGGAAAATAATACAAATCATAAGCACTTGCACGAATACTAAGCTAAACAATCTTTCACTTTTCAAGAGTGAGCCTACAATCATGCTTTACCAAACCATACAAGTCACATAATTTTCGAGAGACTCCACATATTTTGTTTTAAAGAGAATCAACTTTTCATTATAAGGCTAAACCTTACATATCACAAGTGACTAAAAATCAAGTTTCCTACTTTATCTCATGAAGTCAAGTGTACCATTAGCATGTTAGGATGTACAATACTCATGAGAAAACATGTATTTAATCAAAATTTTCATTCATGCCCCTTGGAATCTTAAAAATACCCTTAAGGTAATGTCAATCAATACATACCAAACATATAAAGTTCATACAATTCATACTTTATGCAAGACTCTATTCATAAACAAGCTCATCAAGACTTCATTAAATTCAAGATCAAGCAAAAATAGAAGGTCAAGGTAGAAAATTCCTATAACCTTACTATTCCATCACCATCCCCCACTTAGGGTAAACCCAATTAAGAGCAACTTAACCCAACCTTAAGAGGATATTAACTTAACAACATTCATTTTTCATCACTTAAAAGTGATTTCTCATTTAGAAAGAATTACAGTAACATACCGTAAGGGTTTTCAAAGGTGTTCTAAACTTCCTCACCTAGGCAATTTATCCCCAAATAATCAAGTTAGGTCGTAGAATTTAACCACATAAGGTTTTCATACATTACCATAGCCATTAAGGTCATTCAACACTAGGGAAAACAACAAGGGGACTTAGCCACAAAATTTCTTCTTTTCCCTAGAACATTACAGTAAGGTGACTTCTAGGTCACAAAACCCACATCATTACCCTACCAAGTCATGCATACTATCTTTACACCTAGGATCAAGTATATACAAAGAACTTCAATCCATATTAGGTAATCATGAATGTTCACACATCCCAACTAAGGTAACATTTGAAACATCATGCATATATTCAACGGGACATAATGAACACCTTAAAACACATAATCTTAAGGTAGCATGCTTTCATAGGTAATCAATAAGCATTTCACATTCAAATGATAATAGTAAGCCACCAACATGTAAAACCATATAGTAAAACACAATTTTAAAAGAAACTCATGTCAACCATAATAACTTCTAATCATGTTTTAACTATATCATGATATGCATTCTTCAACATAACATGTTATTTCACATAAGTCTCATACATAGCCATAATTGGCATCACATCATCAAAACCTGTCAAAATTCACCTTCAAACATACTCATTCAACCATCAAACCAAGTTAAGCATTAACTCACCTTTTCTCCCTCAAGCATAGAGATACAATCTCATTCAAGCAATCACATCTAATAGACCACCGGAAAATAAAACATAAGAGACAGATCTTACAGAGTTAATTTCTATGGCACGATATGAGAATGATGAAGAAGGGGAACTCTATCGTCCTATAGCCTCCCATACCATTTCATGTGTCGCGACTCACCACCAATGCTACGAGACTCTACTAGACGTGGCACTATGAGACTTTTAGAACCTAAAACCATTTTATAAACCTCATCCTCTGATACCACGTTTGTCACATCCGGGGAGCACCCCCTAGAAGTAACATGGCATACTTGACCTCTCGGAGGTCTTATACAAGCCCATAGTTATCATTCATCGCATTGACATAGTAAATTTAGCGGAAAATTTAAAACTTTTCATAGCACATCATATGCTAGAAACTTCATCTCATATATATATAAAACATAAGTCATAATACATTTATAGACCTTAAGTCTCTTTGCCATCTTAGACTCAATAACATTATGGTACATTAGGGACAAGTCCCATAAGACACATTACACATCTATACAATATTTAAAGACTTTACATTATAGACACAAGTAGGACATCCTTGAACTTTAAGGATTCCTTTCATTGAGCTTGAGAATCATCTAGCAAGATCTTTACCATTCAAGACATCCTTTAAGCATCCATAACCTACACTTTATGTAAAAAGTAGAGAAGAATGGGATTAGCACAAGAATGTACTAAGTATGGCAACCATATAAAAACATGCATTTAAAAGGGACATTTTCTTAAAAATCATACTTCATACTTTTTGAGTAAATCTTCATAAAACCTTTAACCAATAGCATTTATATCATTCACATACATCATATAAACATATTCCAAGGCCAAACATTACATAAGATCACATATAGGATTTATTACATTTTTAAGCCACTTTACAGTAAGCTACCTTTACCTTAAAAGTGAACCCTTTTTCCTTTAACTCATCAACCTTCCAAGTAACCTCTAGTGATACTAGGTGCAATGCATCACCCTAAGGCCACAAGTAAAATATACATACAATCTATACAAGGCAATACATACCATCATAGAAGCATAATACATCAAAGACACATTTAAATCAAAACCTTAGGACATTACAGTAAGCCACATCAAGTCAAACATACATTTACTTCTTTGCATATACTTCATTATTAAACCTTGTTCATGACCCCAATCTTAGTCTACTAGTGCAATGTACATGTGAAGCCCAATAACCACACATATATTTAGTTAACTCTTCATGAGACCATAAACCTTAACATTCAATTCATACATCAATATAGCAAGTAAAGACAACTTCAATCATGTCAATACAAGAACCTCATCATATAGTCATTTAGACCAACATCATACATATACACTCATACCATGCACATCTTTATAACAAGTAGTCCAATACTACAAAGTCATACATAAAGAATCATATGCATAGACACATGCATTAGAACACCTTCCTAAAACTTCCTAAGGAGATACTTGTGCAATGTCTAGATGGGTTCATTACTTCCACCTATCCTAAGTAACATCCCTTAAGGCATTCTAGTTAGGGTCTTAGTCAATTACTTCCATTGTCCATTTTACTTTAGGGAAATTATAGCCTCAACCGACACTAAGACCATGGGTGCTAAACATGGAATTTGGTGTTGTAGAGCCTTACACCAATGTAAGGTGTTCCTACCTAGCCAAGGTACAACATTAACATATATCCTAGCATATTAAGTGAATTCACTTTGCTAGATCCTATGTGGCAAGCATAGTTTATGGAACTTGGGGCAATCATGGAAATATCAACTCTACACCCTTTGTTGGATCATGAGTCTATCCATCCCGTGAGAACCGTATTGAGCCCCTACCTTTCCTTTGTGGAAAAGTGACACCCTCTCACATGAGGACTGTAGTGAACCCCTACTTTCCCTATGTTGGAAAAGTGTCACCCCCTCATCTACAAGTTCACTCGGTGCTAAGCTTAGTTCCCTTTATTGAAAAAACCTTTATTATCATTTATTTATAAAACATAGGCTTAGGAGAAGTCATCCCCTCATATGCTTAGATCATAGGTCATAGATGAGAGTTCATCAACCTAATTCATGTGAGGAACCCTTTCACATAGACATAACAGACGTATTAGCACTATCTAGTTAAGGATACACTTGAGAACATTTTTCAAGGCTTCTCTATTGACTAAATCATCATTCATGTGTGTGTGTATACATATATGTGAGCAAACCTTTCACATAACACATGAAGTCACACATGTTCATACATCATATTCATACACATATAGAAACCAAAACTAGAATTATCCTATCAAGGTACACATGTGCAATGCATAGACAAAGTCCCATACCCTTGTCCATACTAGTACACCTATCAAGTCATCCTAGTTAAGTAAACACATATCATACTTTCATAAACGTCATCTTAACATGCATAATAGTAGATACTAGTGAATATGAGAACTTTTTCGTTTAGACACCATGAACCTTTACTACCCTTAAGCATGCATGAAGTATGAGAGTGTGTACATTGGTCACATGATCACATAATGGCTATCAACAACATATTGAGGCAGCCACCCTCTTAGACCACAACACTCTTCAAGCTTAGGCCATACAACACACAATAGCATAGGAGACAAGTTAACTTCATAGAACACTTTAAGACTTCTATCATTAGCTATTCACACATTCACATAGGGGTACATGGGTAGGGGTCATCAACCATTATAACTTAAGACATGGCATCAACTACACATGATATTACACAGCCCTTCACATGCTCATAACAATGGTAACATAACCTAGATTCACAACTCAAATAGAAGACTAGGCACAAGCTACACATAATTGATCATCATAACCACTCCTTCATATATTCATCAAATTGCCTTCAAGGCCATGGTCAACACATATATAATGACATAAGGTAAACACCTCCACCATAAGTGGACCATACCACACAAAGCCACTCACGGCTTCATCAACATACTATAGAGAAATAGAAGAATAGAGCAATTCTTACCAATCCTTTAGCCTTTGGTCATCATTGACCTTTACTACACTTGCATCAATATTTCAAGTATAAGGCAGTAGCTAAAGTACCATAATCATAAAGAAACCATGTACAATTCTCTACAAGATCACATTACAATCTAATACCATACATCACATATATACTAGAGAGTAGAAGAACATAGATCTTTAATACAATTCACTTGCATTGATAATCAATTATATTTCATCAATGGAATAAGTCTAGGGAAGTAGCTAATCATACACTTAGTCATTAAGAAATCATGCTTAAAGCACTCCAAGATTAAGCTACAACATAGGCATTAGACTTGACAATTTCGCTAGAGGATAGAGAGGGAATTAACCAACACTATTGTTTGTCTAAGGCCTTGATCATCAATCATATTTTAACAATAGTGTACATGCTAGGAAGAAGCTAGATAGATCACTACATCAAAGGAATCATGCTTCATCTATCCATAATTCAAGATATCATCACATACATAGTATTATCAATTGATAGGTTAGAAAGACTAGGTCAATTCACATAAGCTATGTTTACTACAATCATACATGATTCATATCCATAATTCAATCATGATACTAACCAAAAAAACAGCAGGTACAACCAACCTAACATAATCGAAATACACATTAAATCATTTAGAAGCCAATGTTACAGTGAACCATCGAAAACTATGTTAAACATGCCCAAATCTTCATCCATTGATCCTCATGAAGATCTATAAAACCTGATGATTCACCTACAAAAATCCGAGCTCCAAGCAGCTCTTGAGCTTCACCAACAATGGTGGTTTCTAGGGACAGGATTTTGGAGAGCAAGGTTCTTACGTATGTATGGGGTTGGGAATGGGTTGATCACGTTTTGAATGACTTATATACAGACAAAATCAGTTAAATAATCCAAATAGAGTCGGTTTAGGATTTGGGGTGAATTTCCAATTCACCCCACTTAATGAAACAGTGCGCAGGCTTCAGTTCACAGGCCACCATCGACGGACCAACCTACTGGACGTAGGTCAGTCGACGGGATGTTCCTGGGGTTCCATCGTTTGGTACTTATACAATTTTTGGCTTGAGACCTGCCCAAGCTAATTACCAATCGACGAGACCTCACCAACAGGCCGTTGGTTTACCAACAGGCAATCGTTTGGTCCGTCGATTGACACTGTCAAGGCAGTGTCTCGACCAGCCTTGGGTCCTTCTTGAGGGGCCTTTTAGAAGTCGTACCTGGACATTTCCAACGTAAATACAACCCTTAACAAGTTTTAGACCTCCCACATGAGTTTCACACAAAATGAATACTCGCAACTCGTCCAAACAGGCTAGGCCCCATCAAGACACACGTTGAGCGTCTTAATGGCTATCTTTCGAACGCCTTGGACATTCTTGGTCGTTTGACCTCCAAACTTCACAAAAATTCATATACTATCATTTGACATCATTAAACCATTTTAAGACTTCATAAGCTGATGACATACAAATATAACCATGCATAGACATATGTGGCACATAGGTGACTAATCGTCGAACGTCTTGGTCGTCCCTTGACGTTTGACTTCCAAATCACCTCAAACTTTATACACTGCCTCTAAACCATATTATAAGATAATTTAGGACATTATAACATTAAGCCAAACATGTTATGCTCTAGACACCCTATATCATTTTGGGGGTCTTACACGATCTCAACCAAAACTCACACTTACTCTACTTAGCATAGAGTTGTTG
Source organism: Solanum lycopersicoides (assembly GCA_022817965.1). Classification (NCBI taxonomy): domain Eukaryota; kingdom Viridiplantae; phylum Streptophyta; class Magnoliopsida; order Solanales; family Solanaceae; genus Solanum; species Solanum lycopersicoides. Next base: position 16,646,634 of record CM040621.1, read on the forward strand.
TTCTTTGAGGACTTGCAATACAAACCTCAAATTGCCCATATGCTCATACTCACTCTTATAACATACCAAGATATCGTCAATGAAGACAATTACAAAAGCATCAAGGTAATCTTAGAACACTCTATTCATTAGGTTCATAAATGCCGATTGGGCATTGGTCAACCCAAAAGACATGACTTGGAACTCAGAGAGACCATACCTAGTTCAGAAATCCGTTTTAGGAATGCCTTCACCTCTCACTCTAAGTTGGTGATATCCCGACCTCAAATCAATTTTTGAAAAATAACTCGCACCTTGGAGTTAATCAGTCAAATCATCAATCCTAGGGAGAGGATACTTGTTATATATGGTGACATTATTGAGTTGACGGTAATTAATGTACATCTTAAGGGAACCATCCTTCTTTTTCACAAACAAAATCGGAGCACCCCATGGAGAAATACTAGGTTGAATAAAGCCTTTGTCTAGTAAATCTTTGAGTTGAATCTTCAACTCGTTCAATTCGACCAGAGCCATCCGATAAGGAGGAATTGAATGGGATTGTATCCTGCAATAAGTCAATACCGATGTTAATTTCTCGTTCGGGAGGAATTCCGCAAAGATCATTATGAAAGACCTCTGGAAGTTCCCTCACTGCGAGGACCAACTCAATAGGAGGAATATCGGATTCTAAATTTTTGACCCTCACCACATGGTATAGACAAACTTTGGCTATCATCTTACTAGACATTAGACACTAAACGATTCCACCACTAGGAATATAATTTTCCCCCTTCAACTCTAAAAAGGGCTCCTTTGGAAAATTGAACTTGACTACTCTTTTTCCACAATCTATGGAAGCAAAACAAGCATGCAACCAATCCGTACCCCAAATGATATCAAAATCAAACATGTCAAGTTCTACTAACTCAACAAGAGTAACTCTATTGGACAACATTATAGGACAATTCCTATATACCGTTTTTGCATCTACCGAATCACCTAGCGGGTAGACACCATATAGGGTTCTTTTAAGATATCAGATAATACATCAAACTTTCTTTCTACCAAAGGAGTAACAAATGACAAGGTAGCACCGGTATCAAGTAAAGCATCAACATTAATAGAGTAGACCTGTAATATACCGGTCACCACATTGGGAGAACTTGGAGCAGCGGAGCTAGGAACACTTGATTGAGACTGACCACTACCCTTCTCTTGACCCCTCATATTAGGACAATCTCTCACTTTGTGTCCACTCTTGCCACAACCAAAACAATTATCCTATACTACAAGACATTACCTCTATGCTTCTTTCCACAGTTTCCATAAGTTGGTTTCAAATTTAGTAAATCAACACCTCTTCCCTTTTGGGACCTTGGGTTAGACACCCTATCAATGCGACCCTTGGGGAACTTAGAGGGAACTTGATTAGATAACCTCTTTTTGAACCTAGTCTTGTCTTGAATGTCAAGTCTGCCATTAGAAGAACCACTTTCAAAAGACCTTGCCTTCTTAGCATCCCTATTTTTCTTCCTTACCCAACTTTCCTCGACTTGTTGAGCATGAACCATCAACCTAGAAAGATACATATTGTCATGAAGCATAGCCACACGACATTCTTCTTCAAGATCTTCGGACGCTCCCGTTATTTAACCGCTTATTTCATCCCTAGCATTGGAAACTAAAGAGGAAGCATAATTTTGATAGCTTAATGAACTTTAAGGAGTATTCCTTAAAACTCATACGTCCTTGACGAAGGTTGATGAAATCTTCTATCATAGCTTCCCTTTGCTCTCTAAGAAAGAACCTATCAAAAAAGACCTTCCTAAAGATCTCCCAAGTCACTGGACCATTTCTTAGAGCCCTATTATCCTTCCATTGTGTGAACCAAGTTTTGGCTACTTCTTTGAGTTAATAGGCGGCTAGGTCAGACTTCTAACTAGAACTCACCCCCATAGCAAATAAGATCTTATAGACCTCATCAAGGAAGTCTTGGGAGTCTTCATCAACCTAAGACCCAACAAACATAGGAATATTCATCCTAGTGAAGTCTCTCAAACGTGATGCCATGGTACTAGAATTTGGGTTCACTCGGGTCCAACATCCCGATTGGCTTGAGCCGTCATGGCTTGCACTTAAGTAGTCATCGCATTTGCTTGACTAGTCATAGCTTGAGTCAAATTATGAAAAACTAAACTTATCTCTCCATCCGTCATAGGTGGAGGAATGACCGGAGCTAGGATACCCAAAAGGAGCTTGCTCTTGTGGAGGAAATTGATTGCCTTGCGGAGGAGCGTGGTTGTCATGGGGAGGAGCTCCCGCATTAGCAATTTCTTCCTCAACACTTCTCGCGACTGCCCTTCTACAAGTCATACCTATAACCATAATAAGTGGGTTAGGCCCTTCAATCAGTCATACCTATAACCATAATAAGTGGGTTAGGTGAAACGAAATCATAGAGTTAAGATTCTAGAGGCACGACCTAGGAATAACAATAAGATGAAAATTTCCTAAGCATCACATAGTCTCTCATTCATAAGTGTGGCGCGCTTTAAAATTATGAATAAGAATCTATATAGAAGTGGTTTAGTGAGACATCAATTCTAGGGTTACTTAACCTCATTCTCTGATACCAAGTTTGACACATCGGGGGAGCACTCCCTAGACGTAACCGGCGTCGTCGTCCTCAAAGAGGACTTAGCCAAGCCCTTAGCATTGGTCATAACATCTCATAGGCCCAAAACACTGAAAATTTAAAACTTTTACATATACATAGTGAAGTGTACTTACTGTTCTCACATATCGTATAGGGAGTTTACATAGACTCCTCGCGTAGAAAGCTTACTTTGGCTTCTCTTTTACACAACATAATCCATATACAAAAGATAGTCTAATAAGATCGTCTCACATAAAACCAACTAAAATGAGTACAACATTGGACTTAGCAATTACAACTTCAATATGCCATATCGGTTTACAACAATGTCTCAAATGATAAAGGAATGAACAATGTCTTTATGACTATACAACTTCAAAGCAAGAATGTAGAAATCTTAAAATCCCCGAACATGAGGACCTACCAACACTTGAAAAAATAAACCCAAGTCTTCTTTAATCGGCCTCCTAAGAAATCAATGGTCGGAACCTACATATTTGTAGAAAAATCGAAATATGGGTTAGTACAACCACTTGGACTAAGTATAAGTATATGAAAGTAAACCATTTGAAGACATGCATGAATAGGACCATTTCTTTAGAAAACATTCTAAGTCATTTGGAAAGCCTTTAATGCACACACAAGAGAGCATATACAATATAAGGATTATAATAACATAAAACATGTTCATAACCAAAGACAACATCAATACAAACCCATATCAACATTTCATAATCGATAGCTCGTAACAACATATCATACAAAACCCTAACCAACAATTACATCCAAAGACTACAAGTGCAATGCTCATGTGAAGCCCCATAACCCCACATAATCAAGTAAAAAAAGATAGGATATCGTAAGTAGTGATTTGCTACATAACACATATCAACAAAGGTAGTCATCACTACACATAGCAATTTAGACCAAAAACATGTTCATTCCATATTGACAACATCATATAAGAGTATCATCATATAAAGTTAACATACATTTCATAATATCATAATACATAAGACCATCTCCTAGGACTCCTTTTAGAGTTAACTTGTGCAATGTCTAGGTAGAATACCATACCCCTACCTATCCTAAGTAGACCCCTCAATTTATCCTACTCAATGTCCCTTTATTACATTTAGTCATTCATTTTACTTTCGGGAACAATTTCCTTAACCGACATAGACCACATGAGCTAAGTGTGGAATCCGGAATTATGACACCCTACACTGAAAGAAAGTGGTCTACTTGCCAAGGTAGAACAAAACATGTACATAGCCTCTAGGTGAGTCCACTAGCTAGTATTACTATAGGGGAAACATAGTTCAATAACTAGGAGACATATCAGAGACCCTCTTTATGCCATTAGCATTGTAATCTTTATCTCATGAAAACCTAGTAAACCTACCTTCCCACTTGGGAATGGACACATCTCACTACTAGTTCACTCGGTGCTAAGCTAGAGTCCCATTTTGATATGCCTTTAAGTCAACCATAGTATAGGTCATAGGGACTAATGTTTTGTATAGTCATGTCATTAGCTGAATAGGTATAGAATGAGAACTACCTTTCATCCATACCATATTAGTGAAGTCATCATAACCAATTCATAATAAGGCACACAAGTAGTTCACTCTCAAACTTGCATGATCATATCCCTATCAAGACCTCACAACCATCCTAGGCATATCAAGGCATCATAATAATCACATCATCTTAATCTCAATCTAGTCACATATAATACTTCAATTGCACATCATCATCAAGTATAATCCATCATTATTGAAGTACTAAAGGATTAAGATCACAAAGTCTTACCACATAGCGTTCATAAGCCCTTCTTCAAGATCTTACCATCAATCCATCATAATTATCCAATAAACCGCATTACCATCATCATAATATAGTGAATTGAACCATAGCATAATCAATTGTAATAACCCTAATCTTCTACAAGACAAACTCATAGCTATGGTTTAGGGAAAAGGGTTCATCCATGGATTCTTCAATAATTAGATCCAATCCCAATAAAACATGACAATAGGCAGTCCATGAATGAAATAGAATAGCTAACACAAGTCTAAAAATCAATGCATTCAGCACTTTCCATCAATCCATAAGCAAGATCAAAGATTTGGGGAAATTGGGAAAAGGACATGGACCAAAGGAAATTCCAACAATTCAACATCAATTACTCAACAATATACACTTAATTATCCATAGGTAATCACAATTTGTGATAATCAATCATCAATTTCAAGTTTAGAAGAACACCCATTTGTAGAGAAAACCCCTTGGAATTGGGTGATTTAGAAATCAACTTTGAAACGACCTCTTGGGGAAGGGAATCCCAAGAGTGAAGAACCCATACATTAATGAAGACTTAATACACAAAATTTGACAAGAAAAGTTGAGAACTTGGCCTTCTTCTCCAAGCTTCCAATGCTCTTCAATGGTGGTTGAGTAGAGAGAGAATTTAGGGAGAAGTCAGAGTGATTTAGGAATTAATTTGGGTGGGTAAAAATGACTTCAAACTAACCCTAAATCAGTATATAGTCACCCCCTAAATTACCTAAAAGACCCCTCACTTAACTGGGACTTTTTGTGAAGTCAAATTGAAAAACGACGCGGAAGAATCTGGGACCTTGGGTTAGACACCCTATCATGGGAGCCTTGGGGAACTTAGAGGGAACTTAATTAGAAAACCTATTTTTAAACCTAGGCTTGTCTTGAATGTCAAGCTTACCATTAGAAGAACCACCTTCAAAACACCTTGCCTTCTTAGCATCCCTATTTTCTTTCTTAGCCGACTCTCCTCGACTTGTTGAGCATGAACCGTCAACCTAGAAAGATCCATATTGTCATGAATTATAGACGCACAAATTTTTTCTTCAAGCTTTTCGGACACTCCCGTTATATAACGGCTCATTCATCCTTAGCATTACAAACCAAAGAGGAAACATATTTGGATAGCTTAATGAACTTTAAGGATTATTCCTTAACACTCATACCTACTTGACGAAAGTTGATGAACTCCTATATCTTAGCTTCCCTTTGCTCTCTAGGAAAGAACCTATCAAGAATGGCCCTCCTAAAGATCTGCGAAGTTACTGGATCATCTCTTAGAGCCCTATTATCCTTCCATTGTGTGAACCAAGTATGGTTTACATCTTTGAGTTTATAGGCGACTAGCTCGGCCCTCTCACTAGAACTCACATCCATAGAAAATAAAATCTTATAGACCTCATCAAGGAAGTCTTGGGGGTCTTCATCAACCATAGACACAAAAAACATAGGATGATTCATCCTAGTGAAGTATCTCAAACATGAATCAATGGTACTAGCATTTGGGTTCACTCGGGGTCCAACACCCCGATTGTCTTGAGTTGTCATGGCTTGCACTTGAGTAGTCATAGCTTGAGTCAAAATATGAGAATACGACCTTATCATTCCATCCTTCATAGGTGTGGGAATGACTGGATCTTGGTCACCCAAAGGAGCTTGCTCTTGCGGAGGAACTTGATTGCCTTGCGGAGGAGGTTGGTTGTCATGGGGAGGAGCTCCCGTATTAGCAATTTCTTCCTCAACCCTTCTCATGGTTGCCCTTCTAGTAGTCATACCTACAACAAAAATAAGTGGGTTAGATGAAAAGAACACAGAGTTAAGATTCTAGAGGCACGACCTAGGAATAACAAGAAGAGGAGAATTTCCTAAGCATCACATAGTCTCTCATTCATAAGTGTGGCGCGCTTCCGAATTATGAATAAGAATCTATGTAGACGTTGTTTAGTGAGACATCAATTCTAGGGTTACTTAACCTCATGCTCTAATACCAAGTTTGTCACATCAGGGGAGCACCCCATAGACGTAACCGGCGTCGTAGTCCTCGAAGAGGACTTAGACATACCCTTAGCATTGGTCATTACATGTCATAGGCCAAAAACACCAAAAATTTAAAACTTTTACATATACATAGTGAAGTGTACCTACAGTTCTCACATATCCTATAGGGATTTTACATAAACTTTTCGCATAGGAAGCTTACTTTGGCTTCTCTTTTAGACAACATAATCCATATACATAAGATAGTCTAATAAGACCGTCTTATATAAAACCATCTAAAACAAGTACAACATTGGACTTAGCCATTACAACTTCAATATGCCATATAGGCTTACAATAATGTATCAACTGATAAAGAAATGAACAATGTCTTTATGACAATACAACTTCAAGGCTAGAATGTAGAAATGGTAACATCCCCGAACATGAGGACCTACCAACACTTGAAGAAAGAAACCCAAATCTTCTTCAATCGTCCACCTAAAAACTCAATGGCCAAAACCTACATATTTGTAGAAAACATAGCATATGGGTTATTACAACCACTTGTTCTAAGTATGACAATACACCAATTTAGGTCTACATCCACACTTATTCTGGACTACGTTGTAAAGTTTTGCCTAAAGTAGTTTTGGGAACGCTTTTAAAGTGTCTCCAAAGTTTTTAACTTTTAGCTACGATAAAATTGGCAACACTTCAAAAGCGTACTCTTTAATGGTATAAGCTACAATTTATAAGTGTTCTTAAAACATAATATAACTGACAACACCTATTTATATAAATGGCCACACTTTTAAAGTGTTCTATTTTTATAATTGAAAAACAACATATTATAAGTGTGACCTTAAAATTTTCACTAAAATATTATATTCCCTCCAAAATATTTAACTCTCCTGCCATTTTTATTGTGGAAAAAAATTATTAATAAAACATTAAAACTTTTTCCCAAATTGAAGAACACGCACTCCAAGCTTTTCTCTCCAACTCTGAAGAACACGATTTCCATCTCAAGAACACTTTTTCCAAATTTGATTTCTTGTTTTAGAGATGAAGAGTTGTTCTCACTGAAGAGGTTGTTCTCACTCAAGAGGTTGTTCTGTCACATTCTTTCTAAAAAGATGTTCTCGCTGAAGAGTACGCCTCGTTGAAGAGTTGTTCTCGGTGAAGAGGTTGTTCCGTCATATTCTCATTGAATCATTCCCAGATTGAGTTGTTCTTCAAATTCTCACAGAAACTTCATCACATTGAAATGATTTTGCTTAAATAGGGTTTATTAGGTAAGAAATTCTATCTTTGAAAGTCTAAATTTTAGGTTTAGGGTTTTGATATTCTTGTGTTGTAGATAGATTTTTGGGTGTTTGGCTCGTAGTTGTATTAGCCTGAGCATTTATCACTAAATAATTATAAATGGGCTGATTAGGGATCAGGGGTGGCTCGATAGTGTTAAAAAAAAGACATGTGCCTTAGACCCCCAAATTTAAGGGGCCTCATTTTTTATAATAATAGGTTATAAGTTATTATTTTTCAACAAATATTGAATACTATTTGTAAAAAAAGTAAACATTTCATGAAAAATGAAGGGGTTATTAGAAGAAATTTGACATATTTTGGGTACCATATCTTATGAAAAATAATTTAAAATAAGAATGGTCATATTATGAGGTAAAAACTAAAAGAAATAAATTATATAAAGGTTATTAACAATTTAAGTTTAAGGCCCCGTTTGATTTTCTCTTTAGGCCACTAATACGCTTGAGCCGCTCCTGTTAGGGATGATTCTTTGCTTGAGAATTTCTTTTGTATTAGGCTTATACGCAAGAAATTTATCTTGTATGTAAGTTTTACAAGATGGAAACTCTGTAACCTTGATCTGTTTGCAACGTATATCTAATTCTATAAAGTACATGTAGAAAGAGAAAAGCCTTGTCAAAATATCAGAATACTATATTTTTTTATGTATGGAAAAGAAATTTAGGGAATGAAAATAGCTTCAACTTACAGATAATTACTATATTTGACCTTATCTTTCTCTTGTAAAATGAAGATAATTTTGATAGGTTTTTGGGATGTTATCAAAGTAATTCAACAAGTTAAACATAAAAATCAATGATAATCAAAATGATAAAATAAGTTTCCACTATAAGTGAACAATTATTTTACATGGTATGTATGCAATGTGTTCCTTCCTTTCATATGTTTCTTGTTATTCTTTTTCATTTTGCAGGGATAACTATGGCTGTGAAGTTGTCTGTTTCGTTGCTGATGTTGGTCAAGTATGATTTTCTCTATAATCATCTATTGGTTTTTATGTTCTCGTTCAGCAAAAAAAATATAGAATTATAGTGCATTAAATTGAACAGTCAAACAAATAACTTTCTTTTTGTAAAACTCATATCTGAGATGAATTATTACTTTATCAGGGGATTAAGGAATTATATGGCTTCGAGGGAAAGACCAAGGCTAGTGTGGCTTTTCAATTAGAGGTGAAGGATTTGCAAGAAGAATTTATGCAAAGCTTCTAATAATCATTTCAATAATTGGACTAAGCTTTTTATAATATGTTTTAAGCAACTTCTCAAGGATATCAAATGTGGAGGATTTTGGTGAAATCCCAAGAATTGCCTTCTCCTGATTTGGTTTATGATTTGTGTGTGTAGTTGTAGCTCCATTTTACCTGCTAGGATCTTATGTCTGGTAGTGATAGTAGGAGTTGCAAGGTCAACATGGATGTCATTTTTAGCTTGATTTTGTCTTAGTCGAGCAGCGAACGATTGGATAATAGTGTAGGGAGCTGGTTCAGGGACTATGTCCTTATTAGTAGTATCAAGGAAATGGAATTCTTATAACATCAATAGATAAACTATAAACACAACAAAAAGTATTAAAAAAATAATGATTCAACTCACAACCTAACTAGGAAGGAATAAAAAATAGTTTTGAAGCATTAATTAGTACAATGCAGTAAACTTAGCTGTTGCAATCTACTAATATTAATTAATCTTATCACAAATTATCAATAGAAGTAAATAAAATAAGAACGACCAAGTATATTAGATGAGAATCAGTGTACAGGTTAGAGTAACATAGCCCAGGAACTTTAATACAACAACAACTAACCCAAGAGAGAAAGTCGGGTCTGGGAAAAATAAATAATATTTTGGAAATTTTGTATTAACTCTGGAAATTATGAAAAGAGAATAGGATACAGTGCTAGAGATTCTAGAAAGAGTTGAGCTCTACTATAACTGCCTGAATTCTGAAATTCTGCCCCTGTTCTTTGGCCTTAAGTGGACTTGGAGTTGGCAACTGTACTGATCTATTTCATTGTGCGATCGTGACTCTATTTTGCTAGAATTAAGTGTGTCATCTTCCCCTTTTCCCACCATTAGATTGTTGTGAGCTGTTCTACAATGTGACTGGAAGAATCCCTGGTTGAATATTTTTCACAAATCTGCTCCGAGAATCAGGTGTGTCATCATTTTTATTTCTACAACTCATCCTCTGTATCTTGATATTCATCGAGCAACCACTAGTAATTCAATAACCTCTAGCCCTATTTACAAATATTTATGGGTTGACCCTGGATTAAGGATGATATCACCATCATATCCGTGTAAAGCAGGCTATTAGTTACCGAAGGCTTTTCCTCTTGTTGATGCAGGTAGTGAAGGATGTGTCTTTACTACTGTAGTTATCAAGTTCACTTGATAAAGTAAAAGCGCAGAAAGAGAAAGCTTTATCCATGCCTTCGAGATCACATCTTGAGAAAGGGTAACGTCATTATCATTTGTTTTGTTCATCCTCTGTAGCTTGATATCCAATGAAATACCAGTTGTGCTAAATCTAGACAAGACGTTGAAAATCACCTTATCTGTGAAAATCTACTTATATTTGAACCGTTCTACATAAAGTACCTTGTGAAGTTAGAGTATGTTCTACTTATATCACCTTCTCGGCATTTGGTATTTACTTGTTTCTTGCCACTTTAAATAGAAGATTACTTGGATGTGGCTATCATGTTCCAGTAAGTGTTATGACATTTGTATTTGAATTAGAATTACACAGACTTGTACTACTTTGTGATTCTTCTTACATCTACATAATATGTATTTTTCTTCATAAGCTGACCTGATGTACGTTTTTGTTGTGAATCCGAGATTATGTCTTTAGTTGTCTATGACTAGATCTGTTATATTGCGTTTGTATGTGATTGGATTTAATCACATTATTATCCAACTCCATCTATATGAATTGTCAACACATTTTTTTGATACTTTGTGATTTCCATTAGTGAACTCTATGTCCCAAAAGTTTGTGGAACTGCGATACTTGATCTTTCCTTGAAAAAATATCATGTTGATATTTGTAATACCCATGAACTGTGATACTGAATCATAGCTTTTAAGGTGGTGAAAATGTTTTTACCATTCTCCAAAATAATAATAAGTACATAACAACAGTACTATCTTCAGTTTTGATAATTTTTAAGATTCCTCAGCCCTAACCCTCAGTTTTGGTAGCCAAATTGAAGGAGGATAACTAAGTAATTTTCTATTAATTCCTACCATTTAAATAGAACAGGAAGTAGTGAGGGGTGACCATGATGAGTTCAGACGAATATATTCTTTTGATTACTCCGTACTAGTTGCAAATACTAAGAATTCACTGCCATTTTGAATACGTGGATACAAACAATAATTTAGACAAGATGAAAGACTGCCTTATATTAGTAATGAAAAAACATTCAACATTCGCTAATTATTTTTTATTAAGACCCAAGGAATAATGTGATGTCAAAAATGCAGGTATGGGAATCAAGTTTTTGTTGATAAGTTAAACTTTCTTTATGGGGAATCCCGTAACAGAGGATTAGGTTCTTTTTGCGGAAGCCGAATATATAGATAGTGATGGAATCACAACTGCTATATCTAAAGGTAGCTAATAAATAGTAAATGAGATAACAATAAAAAGAAACACCAGAAATTAACGAGGTTCGGCAAACTTTTGTTTTCTTTTGCCTATTCCTCGGACACAACCAACCAATATTTATTTCACTCCAAAAGAGTACAAGTGAAATACTACAAGAGAGAAAGAAGAACAAATGCCTTAGGAGATGAGAAGGCAAGTGAGAGGTGTGTTACAAATGAATTAGGAGCTAGCTATTTATAGGAGTGAATTCTTCCCATTGATGTCATCCATGACATCACAATATGTCAAAATGTCAAGATTTATCTTGTGAAACCAATTTATTGTTCACCTAAATTTCACCTACAAAAGGTGCTATCTTGACTTTTCTACCAATGAAGAATTATCCTCCTAACTATCATATCTTCTCATTAATCCATTTTTTGAATCTTGTCAAATTTAACAAATCTCCACCTTGGCAAGATTCTCCATTTTCAACTTTCTCTCAACAACAATTTTGATTGTGTCTTCAACCATAATCTTCAATGTTCAACAATGTTGATCAAGTTCAAACAATGTTGAAACTTGACCGCAGTCACCACTTTTATCAACATATCGGCAGAATTATCCGTAGTATGAATTTTCTGCATTATGACTCCACCATCTTCTATGATGTCTCGTATGAAATGATATCGGACGTCAATGTGCTTCGTCCTTGCATGATAAACTTGGTTCTTTGCTAATTGAATAGCACTCTGACTATCACAAAATATTGTGATTCCTTCTTATCCAGTACCAAGCTCTCTAAGCAATCCTTGAAGCCAAATTGCTTCCTTCGCAGCCTCTGTAATTGACATGTACTCTGCCTCAGTGGTAGACAAAGCAACTGTTGACTGCAAAGTAGACTTCCAACTAACTGGTGCATTTGCAATAGTGAAAACATAACCAGTAGTTGATCTTCATTTGACCAAATCACCTGCATAATCTGAGTCATAATATCCAACAAGATATTGACTATCTTTCTTCTCGAAAACCAAACCAACATCTACAGTATTATGAATATACCGTAGAATCCATTTTACAGCCTGCCAATGATCCTTTCCAGGATTGTGCATGTATCTGCTTACAACTCCAACAGCGTGTGAAATATCTGGCCTTGTGCAAACCATTGCATACCTCAAGCTACCAATAGCATTCGCGTATGGTACTCTTGACATATATTCTCGTTCAGCTTCATTCTTAGGTGACATAGCATCACTAAGCTTAAAATGAGGAGCAAGCGGAGTGCTAACCGACTTTGTTTTTTCATTCATACCGAATCGGTTTAGTACTCTCTTAAAATATTCTTTCTGACATAAAAAGAGTTTCTTTGAATGTCTATCTCTTTTTATCTCCATGCCAAGAATCTTCTTTGCTTCACTCAAATCCTTCATCTCAAACTCCTTTCTTAGTTGAATCTTTAGCTTCTCAATTTCCTCTTGACTTTTAGAAGCTATCAACATATCATCAACATATAGGAGAAGATATATAAAGAAATTATCTTCAAGCTTGCGCAAATACACACAATGATCGTATTTTCTTCTTATGTACCTTTGCTGCAACATAAACTTGTCAAATCGTTTGTACCATTGTCTAGAAGATTGTTTCAATCCGTACAATGATTTTTCAAGTTTGCACACCATATTTTCTTTTCCATCAACTTTGAATCCTTCTAGCTGAGTCATATAGATTTCCTCTTCCAAGTCTCCATGTAAAAAAGCAGTTTTTACATCCAACTTAACTAGTTCCAAATTCAACTGTGCTACCAAAGCCAACAAAACTCTAATGGAGGAGTGTTTCACAACTGGAGAAAATACCTCATTATAATCAATTCCCTCCTTTTGAGCATATCCTTTGGCCACCAATCTTGCTTTGTAGCGAACATCTTCTTGGTTAGGAAATCCCTCTTTCTTTGCAAATACCCATTTGCACCCAATTGCTTTCTTGCCCTCTGGGAGATTGGCCAATCTCCATGTATGATTCTGATGAAGGTATTGCATTTCTTCATCCATGGCATTCCTCCACTTATCTTCTTGTGAACTTTGGACTGCGTCTTTATAAGTGGTAGGAATGTCATCGGCTGCAATTGAGTTAGCACAAGACACCATATCTCTGAGTCGAGCAGGTTTTCTTATTGTCCTCTTTGGCTTGCTCGTTGCTATTGATTCAAGTTGTGGTTGAGGTTCTTGAGATGAAACCTCCTCTTCGACTGGCTCTCCTTTAAGAGGAAAATCTTCTGTTGTTTCCTCGTTTGATCCATGTGTTGGAAAAATTATCTTTTCCTCAAACTCCACGTGCTTTGAAGCACCATCAATTTGTTTGGCTTCTTCAAGTGTTACCTTATTTGTCAAGGCAGATTTATCAAAGGTAACATCCTGCTGAAAAATAACTTTTCTTGTCTCTGGACACCATAAACGGTATCCTTTGACTCCAGAAGTAATTCCCATAAATAAAGCTTTCTTTGCTTTTGGGTCCAATTTTGACTCTCTTACATGATAATATGCAATTGAGCCAAATACTTATAAAGAACCATAATCTTCAGCAGGTTTAAGATACCATTTTTCAAATGGTGTCTTCCCACCAATAGCAGCAGATGGTAGACGATTAATGAGGTGGCACGCATATGTTATTGCCTCAGCCCAAAATTATGTGCCCAAGCCAGTATTGGACAACATACACCAAACTTTCTCCAGCAAAGTTTGGTTCATGCGTTCTGCCACTCCATTCTGTTGTGGTGTATTTCTGACGGTGAAATGTCTGACGATGCCATTTTCCTCACAAAATTTTTGAAAAAGATCATTTTTGTATTCGCCACCATTGTCTGTGCGAAGACACTTGATCTTTCTGCCACTTTGAGTTTCTATCATCGCCTTCCATTTGAGAAAAATTCCCAATACTTCTTTTTTTGTTTTCATCGTATACACCCACAATCTTCGAGAAAAGTCATCAACAAAGGTTACAAAATAGTGTTTCCCACCTAATGAAGGTGTTTTGGAAACACACCAAACATCCGAATGAACATAATCCAAAATACCTTTAGTATTATGGATAGTTGTTCCAAATTTAACCCTTGTTTGCTTTCCCTTGATACAATGCTCACAAAACTCCAAGTTTCAAGTTTTTACTCCTTTTAGCAATCCTTGATCCGATAAAGTTTTCAAGGATTTCCCTCCAGCATGTCCCAAGCGCATATGCCACATCTTGGTCATTTCTGCCTCATTCTCGTCATTGGATGTTGTTGCCGCTGTCCCAATAACTGTACTACCTTGATAGTGGTACATGTTATTATTTCTTCGAATTGCCTTCATTACCACCAGTGCACCAGAGCATATTCTCATCACGCCATTATCTGCAATGACTTTGAACCCCTTTGATTCTAGGGCTCCTACAGAAATGAGATTTTTCTTCAAATCTGGTACATATCGAACATCTATTAATGTTCTACTTAATCCATCATGGTTCCTTAATCGGATTGAACCAACACCATATGCGGTAAGAGGATTATTGTTTGCAGTGTGAATAACTCCACATTCTCCTTCTTGTAAATCAATAAACCAGTCATGATTGGGACACATATGATAACTACAAGTTGAGTCCATCAACCATACATCAGATGATTTGGATGGATCTGTTGTAACTAGTGAGTTATTGGAGTCATCACAATCAGCCACATTTGAATCCATGACAGCCTTCCCATTATTTGGTTTGGCTTTGCTATTCAACTTTGGGCAGTCTTTCTTCCAATGACCTTTTTCTCGGCAAAAGGCACATTCATCTTTGCTGAGTCTCGATCTTGACTTGGATCTCCCTTTCTTCGTTCTCATATGATTTTGAGAACGACCTCTCGCAACCAGTGCTTCTGCTTCTCCGCCTTTTTGTTTTTCTCTCTTTCTTTGTTCATAACTGTATAAGGCAGAACAAACTTCTTTGAGAGATACTTCATCATTCCCATGCAGTAGAGTCGTTTCAAGATGCTCGAACTCATCGGGAAGTTAACTTAACAACATTAAGGCCATATCTCCATCCATAAAAGTCACGTCTATATTCCGCAAATCTGTCGCCAACTTATTAAAGCTGGTGATATGATTATTCATTGTGCTACCAGGAATATAAGTGAAGCGTAATAGTATTCTTTTCATGTAAAGTTTATTTTGACTGTTTTTCTTCAAGAATTTCTCCTCCAATGAATTCCATAATTTATTTGCAGATGTTTCCTTCGTGTATGGATACTTTTGTTCTCTTGCAAGGTAAGATCGAATGGTACCGCAAGCAACATGGTTGATAATCTTCCAATCTTCTTCTCCTACACCGTCTGGTTTCTTTTCTTCAATGTCAATATCTAGCCCTTGTTGAAAAAGAACATCAAGGACCTCGCCTTGCCACATTCCAAAATATCCTGACCCGTCAAAAATTTCAACTGCAAATTTCGCATTTGACACAATTCTTGTCATAAGCGAAGATGCCAATGATGACGTATTATTGACACTTGATGTGGACTCATCATTTTTCTTGTCTCCCATTTTACTACAAATACTATTTACTAGCTAACAATGCAAGTACCAAAGCAAATCTTTTTCTGATGTGGAATTTCAGACTATGCTGCAACCACAGAGCATACTCAGATAATACCTTGGCTCTGATACCAATTGTTGCGGAAGCCAAATATATAGAGAGTGATGGAATCACAACTGCTATATTTGAAGGTAGCTAATAAATAGTAAATGAGATAAGAATAAAAAGAAACACCAAAAATTAACGAGGTTCGGCAAACTTTTGTTTTCTTTTGCCTATTCCTCGGACACAACCAACCAATATTTATTTCACTCCAAAAGAGTACAAGTGAAATACTACAAGAGAGAAAGAAGAACAAATGTCTTGGGAGATGAGAAGGCAAGTGAGAGGTGTGTTACAAATGAATTAGGAGCTACCTATTTATAGGAGTGAATTTTCCCATTGATGTCATCCATGACATCACAATATATCAAAATGTCAAGATTTACCTTGTGAAATAATTTATTGTTCACCTAAATTTCACCTACAAAAGGTGCTATCTTGACTTTTCTACCAATGAAGAATTATCCTCCTAACTACCATATCTTCTCATTAATCCATTTTTGAATCTTGTCAAATTTAACAGTTCTGACTTCTGAGGTACTAAGGAAAAGAACTTTTCTGTGTGATGTAGTTTTATATTGGTTACTTCTAAAAGGGGTCTCGTGCCTTTCTTTCTCGTAATCATTTCATGCAAGCTGCCCCCTGACACACGGTAAAAAAGAATGCAAACTGTATTAAATGTATTTACAGGTCAAAATGTGAACCCTAACGGGGAGATATGCTCTGTTTTATGGTTATTATGATGCATATTAAAAGCTCTGACTCTCACCACGACATGTGGAATTTACAGGTGAAAATAAGAACGATCCATTGTCAATTTATACTTTGTGATATTATGATTGTACGTAGTTTTTCTTTCCTATTTTATCCCGGTAGTTAGATGATGATTTAACTTGTTCAGTCTATTTTATTTTCTCTTTAATTAATGATTATTTTCATTATGGGAAGGTCAATGTCAACTTGGCTCATCTTCCAACATTAGTTCTCCCGTGTGGATTTTTTGATAGCAGTTCTGTGGCCCTTCCCATTGGTGTTCAGATGATTAGTGTTGTATTTTAAGAGGTGCTCTACAGGTTTGCCAAACATCATACCTGGTGATGCTAATAGGTCATGACCAAAACAGGAAGGCTCTAGGGAGTTGCTGAACACTATACATGGTGATACTTATAGGCCAGCACAATATTTCTGTTTGGTCTGTTATTCTCTGATTCCGTTTTTTATCGACTCTCCATTATAGTATACATTGCAAGTTGTGCATAGCATTGCAATTAAATATTTCTAACTTTTCATTGTTGCTTACTGCCATTCATGTGCAGTGTGTTGTCATTACACAAGAGAACTCATTGCTTAAAAACCATGCTAGAATTGAGGTTTTGTTAGCAACTGCTAGTAGTAGTAACTAAGACGATTAGGTCCTTGTTTCTAAGCATAAGTTGAAGAGGTTTTTTTTTTGGCCTCAATCGAATTTCTTTTCCAGTGGATGGTTACTTACCTTGCAATGGTATCGATAGGAATTTATATCACACGATAAGTGTATGTTTAATTCTTAGTATATTCGTGTTCCCTATCCCACGTAATAGTAATATTGACCTCTTGTTTTTCTTTTTATAGTTGAATTATATGACTAATTTTCTCATCCTGGTATCTTTTTATTTGAACTAGTTTTTTGGATTGAAATCTAGAGGGCTGAGGTCACTAAAAATAATTTGCAACTTAAAATTGCTGAGAAGGTACCTTTTTTGAGATCCTTATTCTTATACTTGAGAAGGTATATGTATTTTTATTCTTATTTTGACTGAGCAGGTACATGTATCCTATCTCCAGATTTCAATTTCAAATTGTTAAGCAGGTACTTTTTGATTTCCTTTAGTGAACTCTATGTCCCAAAAGTTTGTGGAACTGTGATATTGGATCTTTTTGTTGAAAAATTCTTATGTTGATATTTGTAATATCCAAGGACTAAGCAGTTAGTTTCTGAACACGAGAAAAGTATTTCCCCATCAGGATCGTTGTTTGGTAGAGTGCATAAGTAAAGATTGTATTAGTTATGTCAAAATTATTTGTTATACATATTTAAGCCGGCTAGGCAATGACGTGTCTGCGTCATCTTCCCCTAGTTTCCATCATGCCCGGAATAAGAACACCGATGTATCTTCTAGTTTAACCACTTGCAATTGTCAAGTCAATTTTTAGTTTCTCATTTTAACTTTATTCCTTGTTAGCAGTTACAACAAAACTAAGTAAAATGGAATTATAATATAATTTTCCAACAAAGGACTCACCTCCCATCACCATGGATTGAATTGAGTGGATCTTCATATTTTGTAGGATTTCACTACACAACTTGAGAGTACACCATAGTTTCCCAATAAGGTAGAATGGTATATCGTGCATCACAAGTGATTTTGTTATATGACATGTTATATAAAGACATAATCAAGGAAAATAACATTGTTTGGCCATGTTTCTTATTTAATTATATTTTAAGCTCCTCGTAGGGTGACTGATATTGGTTTCGGAGTTAAAGGGGTACATTATGAATGTAGCTTGTTTTGTGTTGGGAACTTGTTAATGTCTTTGCATTGGAAAAAACTTTTGGAAGTTACTTCACAAAGGTAATTACTTTAGCTCCTCATTGTATAAACAATTGTCTTGCCTTCCTTTTTAGTAATGTAATTGAAGTTGGTTAGACATGGGATAACTATTAATAGATTTTTATGTAATAGACATGGGGTGGCCGTAGGCCTAAAATGTTGTAGTGTTCCATTTGGATATGGAACTGAAAGTGTAACCCTTGTTAAACAAAATCTCGAAGCTTAGGGTTAAGCTATCTTCGGCTGCTGCAGTTCCTGAAGTGCAACTGTCCCAGTATCTTCCAGCAGTGGAAAAGTTTGCAACTCTGAGGTAGCTCTAGGAGGTTCTCGTGTTTAACTTTAAAGTCCTTTGTTATTTAACATTTTGTCTTACATTTTAACTAACTTAGAGTGGTTATTTTGCTTCTTTTTATGTTTGTAGGTATCTCAGGTGTACCAGACAATCCAGATTGGTAACCTGTCTAAGATGATTCCATTCTTTGACTTTGCTGCTATTGAGAAGATTTATGTAGATGCTGTTAGACATAATTTTGTAACCATTAAGTTGATCACCTTAATGGTTCTGTCTTATTCGGTAAACACTACAATTGTGTTCACTTGATGTTCCTCTTCTCTGTGTTCTTACGTTTGTTGTGAGATATCATGTCCGCCTTACAATTATCTGTGTTGAGCTACATTATTTCTTCTCCCTATTTGAATAAAACCATTGACTTAGTTCGCTACTAAGATTTTTCCTTGTTTTGTTTTCTAACACTTCTAGTAAGTTTTCTATGTTTTGCTACACATGAGCAAAAAAAATTTAAACCAGTGCCTTTCTGTATTCTTTGAGCATTATCCATCCCTCTCGTTAAATCACAAGGTTTGTAGAATTTCAATTTTGTGCATGCAAAATATACTAGAATTGGATAGGTCTGCTTTTTTTTGTTATTAAATATAACTTCTGGTTTGCAATGCAAAAATGTTTATAAAAGGCTTTCATGTCGATTATGCGCTTTTGTAACTCTGTTGTAGCGCTCTTCATTTTCTTGTTCAATTGTTGGGCATCTGAATTGATCTTTGAAACACATCCATTTCATGAAATCAGAATAATGTTCTACTTGCTGGGAGACAGCCTAATTGTGTGCCTTACTTTTGAAAGTTTTCTGGCCGTTAAATCTTTATTTGTAAACTACAATATGCAATGTGCAAATTGGAATCTGCAATCTTGAACTGTAATCTGCAATATGGAATTTGGAACCTGCAATCTAGAATTGTAATCTGTAATCTGCAATGATCTGAAATCTAGAATCTGGAAATATAATCTATAATCTAGAATAATTTGAAATCTGGAACTCTAATCAGTAATATGCAATAATCTATAATGTTTAATTTGCAATCTGTAATCTATGATCTAGAACCTGAAATATTGAACTGTTATTTGTATTATGCAATTTGGAATATGATACCTGCAATTTGAAACTCATGTAATTTGGAATCCGGAACTCTAATTTGGATTCCGGAACTGTAATTTGGAGCTCAATAATTTAGCAACCTGTAATTTGCAATTTGGAACTGCTGCAGTCTAGAACTTCTTGCCTCTTTTATGCTGTTGCAATCTGATTTGTTGTACATTTTATGTGTAGGGAAATCGAGGTGATCAAATTTCAAGGGTCGCCACAAGTCAATTTGATCTCATTGAAGTGGATGATGAAGACATTTTGAAGTATTGTAAAAGTTTGAATACATCATGTATGATTTTGTGAAATATATTCATTAGAAGAATATATTTGAACTATTTTAAGAGTACTTTTTAAACTATTCTGTACACATATTTAGAATATTGATTTATAAGTATGTGTATGTACACAAGACATACTATCTTTTGAAGTTTATTTCAAATTTATATATTTGAATTACTGATTAGCCAATTTAATGCTTGAGATTATTTATTGCAAAAAAATATTGGTGTTTTTAATTAGAAATTGTGGCATTAATTATTTTAGCCAAAATAATATTACCACGCTTACAAGTCTAGCCATAGGACTGTAAATTGTGGTATGCACATGGGCAAGGACTACACTTCAAAGTGTTGTCATACATTAGATAGAAAAGGCAACACTTTTAAATTGTGGGCAATGAGGAAGCAAAGGTCACACTTGAAAGTGTAGTTGTATGATAAAGAAATGTTGCTATATGAGGTATTTGAAAGCGTGGCCTTTGTGCCTTTTAGGCTACGCTTTTAAGCGTAGCTGATAAGGCCACACTTGAAAAGTGTCGCCTAAACTCTAAGATAACGCTGTTTTTGGCCACCCTTGTAAAAGTGTTGCTTAAAGTCAAAAAGTGTAGCCTTTTATCAAAGGCCACACTTTTTCATTGTTTAGTCCACACTTTTCTTGGGTGGTTGTACACCTAAAATATTGCAGTGTGGGTATATGCAAGTAAACCATTTTAAGACATGCATGAAAAGGACCATTTCTTTAGAAAATATGCTAAGTCATTTGGAAAGCCTTTAATGCATACACAAGAGAGCATATACAATATAAGGATTATAATAACATAAAACATGTTCATAACCAAAGACAACATCAATACAAACCCATATCAACATTTCATAATCGATAGCTCGTAACAACATATCATACAAAACCCTAACCAACAATTACATCCAAAGACTACAAGTGCAAAGCTCATGTGAAGCCCCATAACCCCACATAATCAAGTAAAAAAAGATAGGATATCGTAAGTAGTGATTTGCTACATAACACATATCATCATAGATAGTCATCACTACACATAGCAATTTAGACCAACAACATGTTCATTCAATATAGCCAACATCATATAAGAGTATCATCATATAAAGTCAAAATCATACATTTCATAATATCATAATACATAAGACCATCTCCAAGGACTCCTTTTAGAGTTAAGTTGTGCAATGTCTAGGTAGAGTCCCATAACCCTACCTATCCTTAGTATACCCCTCAAGTCATCATAATCAATGTCCCTTTATTACATTTAGTCATTCATTTTACTTTCGAGAACAATTGCCTTAACCAACATAGACCACATGAGCGAAATGTGGAATCCGGTGTCATGAAATCCTATACCGAATGAAGGTGTTCTACTTGCCAAGGTAGAACCAAACATGTACATAGCCTCTAGGTGGATCCACTAGCTAGTATTCCAATGGGGGAAACACAGTTCAATAACTAGGAGACATATCGGAGACCCTCTTTATGACATTAGCATTGTAATCTCTATCTCATGAGAACGTAGTGAACCTACCTTCCCACTTTGGAAGGGACACATCTCACTACTAGTTCACTCTGTGCTAAGCTAGAGTTTTGATATTCCTGTAAGCCAACAATAGTATAGGTCATAGGACTAACCCCTTGTATAGTCATGTCATTAGCTCAATAGGTATAGAATGAGAACTACCTTTCATCCACACCACTTTAGTGAAGTCGTCATCACTAATTCATAATAAGGCACACAAGTAGTTCACACTCAAATTTGTATGGTCTATCCCTATTAAGACCTCACAACTATCCTAGGCATATCGAGGCAACATAATAGTAAGATCATCTTAGTCTCAATCTAATTTCATATAATACTTCAATAGCACATTCTCATTAAGTATAATCAATCATTATTAAAGTAAAGGATAAATATCACAAAGTCTTACCACATAGCCTTCATACGCCCTTCTTCAAGATCTTACCATGAATCCATCATAATTATCAAACAAACTACATTACCATCATCATAGTATAGTGAATTGAACAATATCATAATCAATTGTAATAACCCTAATTTTCTACAAGATGAACTCATAGGTAGGGTTTAGGGAAAAGGGTTTATCAATTGATTCTTAAAGAATTAGATTAAAACCCAATAAAACATGACAATAGGCAGTCCATGAATGAAATAGAATAGCTAACACAAGTCAAACAATCAATACATTCATCACTTTCCATCAATCCATAAGCAAGATCAAAGATTTGGGGAAATTGGGAAAAGGAAATGGACTAAATGAAATTCCAACAATTCAACATCAATTACTCAACAATATACACTTAATGAGCCATAGGTATCACAATTCGTCATAATCAATCATCAATTTCAATTTTTTAGAATAAAACCCATTTGTAGAGGAAAAACCCTTGGAATTGGGTAATTTTGAAATCAACTTTGAAACGACCTCTTGGGGAAAGGAATGTAAGACCTCGAAAATGACTTAGGTTATCTAGAGCCTAACATGTTGGTAATAGTGGTCTAAGGTCCTTAATAAGTTTATGGCCTTGGGTAAGGGTCTTGTGTCATCAAATTGAGTAAGTTGACTTGAATTAAAGTGTTGATGATGGAGTGGAGGTATGCTGCCCCATTTCCTTTATTTTGATGTTATTTATACTTCGATTCTATTATGATTGGTTTGGTCCACCTTTGGTGGCGGTGTTATGTGAATTGATGTGGCCTTATCGGCATTACTTTCTAGTAGATTGATGATCATGGCCTTGTCGGCACTACTTGAACTTATATGGCTATTTGTGTAGTTGATTTTATGATGTATAATCATATCTACCTATATGAGGAAGTATTCACTAGATTATTGTTACTATCTAGTTAATCATGTTGTGCTTTGACTATGTGTTATTGTGTAGTCTTAAAGTTGATACATGGTTATTCCTAAATCAGATAGATGAGTCTAAAATGGTTAAATTGATGATGTTAAGGTATTGAATATGTTGAGTTGAATAAGTTTAAAGGTTATTCCTAAGAGTCTAAAGGAAGATAGGCTATATGTGATAAATGGAAGTATGTTGTGTCTTGTTTAGGTAGACTTGTGTCCCTTACTTGATGCTTATGTGAATATGTGATGTCTTTAGGAACCTAAAGGGTCTTACTCTTGAATAAATGAATATAGGTGAGACCTTGAATGATGATAAAAGGGTCATTTATGTGGAACCTTAAACCAAGTGGTAAGGTTACGAATTGTGAAGTAGTTGGTCGTAATGGTATTCTTCATGTAATTAGTGATGGACTTAAGGTTGATTGGCTGGAACGTCATCATATCATACCTTAGGAAAGTCGCGAGGAGATTCTTGTCGCCATAATGAGATATGCCCTAGTGGACCTTGCTTTGGTAGGGTGAATGTAATTGGGTCATGAACTAGATATGGGACCCATTTATATGAAACTTAATGTGAATTGATCTATGAGAACTAAGGCTAGCACCGAGTGAGTATGAGCAAAGGGGAAGTAGTTCTAGTTAAGAGAGACTAGAATGCTTAGTATGCCCTTCATATTTCTTAACCATGTGCCTACATGGGATTTCTATGTTCTACCATTGGCAAGTAGAACACCTCATCGAAGTAGGATAGAACTTCAGATTCCATGCTTTGCTACAATGGTCTTTGTCAGTTATTACCTATTCTAATCATATGGAATATCTATTAGCATTAGAGAAGTTTATGAGGTTTAAGTGGTGGTATGGGACGCTACTTAGACACTGCACAATAGATTTTGATGGTGTTATTTGGAGTTTCTAGGTCTTGTCTAAGACCATTACTTGAATGTCCTTATGTATTGTATGAGTCTCTTAATGAATTAATGGATTAATGACCTAATGAACTAATGACTTACGTTATGGAGTATGTAAGTGAATAAGTACCTAATCTAGAGTGGCTTGTGGATTCTTTAGTTAAATTGTGAAGAGGGCATAAAGAATGATCTCTTCATATCTTATCTATGGAAGTCTTGAGAATGACTCTAGTTAGGGAAAAGGTTTGGTGTTGTTGACATGATCTAAGTCTTACGTAGTCTTAAGGACTATTTAGGTAATCTTGAAGAGGTCAATCATGGACGTTATCTTCTTGATTTACTTAAGTAGGTCTTTTGGATAGCCTTTGGAAGGAGAGTGTCCTATCATCTATGTGTTGGTGTGTTTAGTGAGAATGATTCTATCCTAGGGAGTCTATAGGATCTATTGAGTGTGTGTGTAAGGGATTGTATGGGAGGTTGCTTCACAACTCACTCAAGTGAGACTTAGAGTCACCTTTGGTAGAAGAATCTTACCTTGATGTTTAAGGTGCTTTGTATGTGTGTATGTCTCTCATTATGAGTAATCTTAAGGGTTTTTTAGGCACATCTAGAGAGGGTGTATGGGCGGTCTCTCTTTGTGTGACTTAAGTGAATCTTAGGATGACTTTAAGTGAGAAAATTACATGCTTGAAGTCGTTAAAAGGAGAAGTGAAAGTATTCCACTCCAACAGTGAATAATTCACTACAGTGAATATAGTTCACTGTAAAGTTTTCTTTAAAATTGATATTTTTGTCTTAATGTTATCGTATGTGTTTCCGTGTTGATAATTGTTGTTATTATGATTAAAATATGATTTATAAAATCAAAAGATGCATATTTCCAATAAAGTCCATTTTCATGATTTTTATCTTTAGTTCTTAATAGGTGAAGAGCCTTGGGAAGAAGACTTGGACAAAGAGATCGTTCAAGAAGATTCGAAGTGTCCTCACTTGACTCGAGGGCATATATGTCATTTTATGTTTCTTTTATGAAGTCTTGTAATAGACTATTAGTAGTATGTTTTCAATTCGTATGGGTCGTGTCCTAAGTATTATCGTGTCTTAAGATGATGATCGAGACTTAGTGTTTTCCTATTTCTACATATATGAAAGAGTTTAAAGACTTCTATATTGTTTTACGAAAAGTTTTAATTCCGCACTACTTTTCGTTGTGTATATGCGATGAATGATACGAGAGGCTTGTATGAGACCTCCGAGAGGTCGAATACGCCGGTCGCAATCTAAGATTGTATCCTATCTTCTAGGGTGTGGTTTCGGGATGTGACAAGGAATCCCAAGAGTGAAGAACCCACACCTTAAGAAGACGTAATCCACGAAATTTGACCATAAATATTGAGACCTGGCCTTCTTCTCCAAGCTTCCAATGCTCTTCAATGGTGGTTGAGTAGAGAGAGAATTTAGAGAGAAGTGAGAGTGATTTGGGGAATTTATCTGGGTGGGTAGAAATGGGATAAAATTGACCCTAAATCAATATATAGTCACCCTCTAAATAACTCAAAATACCCCTCACTTAATTTGGTCTTTCTGTGAAGTCAAATTGACGTAAAAACGACGCGGACGAATTAGGGAAGTGGCTGCGCATCGCGGGGGAAGTTCCAAATCTTTTTTCTGTAATTCGGGTTGAGTAAGTGAGCCTCGTGAAGGCACCGAATTTCAGGCACTTTTTCCACTCAGTGTTAGCTGCGCACCGCGCAAGGTACCTCACATCTTGGCTGCATGCAAACTGCTTTGGCAGCCTGCTTGCCAATGTTCGGGTCCTCCTCAAGGACCCTTCAGGTGGTCCTTGGGGAGTCGTTACTGGACGTTTTGACCCTATATACCTTATTTTACATATTTAAAGTCTTTTAAAAAGTTTTAGACTTCATATGGCACTCCCAAACATTCACAAAACATAGGGACGTCTACTAGTTAAATTTTTCTAGTTTTCGGACGTCAAGGTCTTCCTTTGACGTTTTGGCTCTAAGCTTTTATAATTGAGTTTCTTACATTAATATAGATATTTTAATATCATTTTAACCATTATTTAGTAGGTTAGGCTCTAGTCTATGTCATGGAACTTCCATAGTGTTACGTTAACCCCTCACTTGGAAGCATTTCACAAACAGATTGCAGGCTCAACCGACGTGCAGACTGACCGACCGTGGATGGAACGACGACACCGTCCTGCACGTCCATTATTTTTTACTGAGGCCTCATTTTTAGGGCTTGATCTCACATGTCTCAGTTTGATGAAACTCCCCCAATCAACGGGACGTAGATCAATGAACGAGCGTTGTTTAGGGGGTCGTCGTTTGGACATTGCCAAGGCAGTGTACTGCCAGAGTTTGGGTCCTCCTCAAGGACCCTTTGAGTGGTATTTGGGGAGTCGTGCCCTGATGTGTCGACCCTAAATACAATCATATACATTTTAGGGACCTCTCTTATAAATTTGAAGACCAAACAACACATAAAACAAGCAAAGGCCACTCGAACACACTAGCACGTCTTGGACGTTTGACCTCCAAACGTCTTGGACGTTTGACCTCCAAACCTCTTCAAATAAACTATACAAGATGTAAAACACTTTATTAACATGTTATTAACGTTTTTAGGCACATGAGAGGCTCTAGTTACCTTAGTTTATTTTGAGGGTCCTTACAATATAAATCAACAACTAGGGTTGTGGAAATCATGAGAAATCAACAAAGTATAAATAAAATTATGTAGTTCTTGAATATGTTTATGCATGTATTGTTAATACTTTCATTTTGATGTCATTTTAACAGGTGGACACTTTAAAACTCGCTGATACTCTCAAATTACACCTCCCTAAAGAAGTATAAGGGATCATTATCAAGTACATAACCCAACTAGTAGGTTGGGTTGATCCCACTAGGAAAATGACTTAGACTTAACTTCAATTCACGATTATATCTATTTATTCAATTTCTTTCCGAAAAAGGTAACAAAAGAGGAGAGAGAACTAGGGTATTTGTGTTCCCCATAGGTTCATAACGCAATATTCCTAGCAATAGCAATCCTTTCCTAGTGCATTACATGCAAAGCGATAAGTTAGGTATCTTTAAATTCTTAGTCCGACATCTAGAGAATTTCACCCCGCACCTTGGTCCGGCTACGTGTTTATAATTTACCAACCCTTACCATTACCTCATATTAGACATCATAATCGATGTATGCCTTAGTTATTACTTGGCACCAATCGACACTAGCCTATTATATAGTATCACACTATATCTATGTTGATAATTCTTTTCTTATTAACTACATCCTTGGTCCGAAAAGTAGCTACAAGGATAGTTCTAACGCGTGCACTAGTTAAAAAGACTTCTAAGCGAAAGAATTATCAATTCATACAACAACACTATTAGAGAATTGCTTAATTGTTAGTCATACTTTGTTAATTATCCATGGTTCCCACAACCCTAGTTGTGGATTTATTTACCCATGTTAACAAGATCACAATTCATGTTATTAGATGAAGAAGTCATGAACTTACTATAATAGGAAGAATAAACCCAGAAATCTTCACTTAAATTTGCAAGAAAAATTGTTCAAACCAAATCCGGAAATTGATTAATTGCCAAAGTTGCAAAAATCCAATCTCCAATACACAAATTACAACAAAAGTAATAGTAGCTAACCCAAAAAACGAGGTGTTAATACCCTATATATAGAAAAAAAAAAGTCCTGAAGAAAAAGGATTTAATATAAGGAAATTTTTGTTCAGGTAACGCGGCATCAATGGACAAACCATCTAACAGACCGTCGATCAATCGATGGTC
Organism: Solanum lycopersicoides; assembly: GCA_022817965.1. Classification (NCBI taxonomy): domain Eukaryota; kingdom Viridiplantae; phylum Streptophyta; class Magnoliopsida; order Solanales; family Solanaceae; genus Solanum; species Solanum lycopersicoides. Next base: position 16,674,629 of record CM040621.1, read on the forward strand.
CATCGATTTCTTTCGTTAGTCAGGACTTAGAATATATTTTTCTTCTCCAGATGGCACCCTCCCTGAATTAAATGACGAACCAGCAGTACAGTCTGTTGATCCATCTACGGTCCACTGATTCTCCTCCGTAGCTCCATACATAGAATATTCCAAAATAAGGTACTCGAACCTTCTCTGAACCAAACAACGGTTCGCTAGTACGGTCCGTCGACCTCTCGTGGTTACACACTTGGTCAATCTTCCCTCGTTTTCCTTCAATGTCTTGAGCTGCTCATCTATGGTCACCACCTACGCTCCATTGATTAAACGACGGACCGTCGATTGCCTCCGTAGGTCTGGTTCTACACTATTTTCAGTTGTTTTCTTTTATTGCCACCTTAGCATCTTTCCTATAAAATAAGACACAAAGCTGTTAAAAACACTACAAAAAATCTTTAGACACACACAAATCTCAAGTCAAATGCATTAGAAGTGCCATGAAATCATGACACATCAACACCCTCAACTTAATTTTGTTGTTTGTCCTCAAGCGATGCACTATGACTCGAAATGACTTTTGTACAGAAGTATACACTTTTAAGCTCTAGCAATCACATAACTATCAATCCCGACTCTTTCTTAGATTAAATACAGGCCTACACTCGAAGACTCGACAAGATAACTCATGCGGATCACATCATGACACAACCTCACCATGCAACAGGACCTTCTATTGTTTTGCCTCTCACCAAGGTACCAACTTTCTCATAATGCAGCAAGTGCCCTCAATTCAAATAAAATCCTCAATTTCACAAAATTATTATGCATTTAGGGTACAAGGATCTTAGTTTCAACACTCGCACTCATGAAAAAGTTCAAATACAGTTAGTACTCTACGCTATAGGCTTGCCCTTATTTTCGCTGCTTAGGTACACCACACTAGACTTTTGGATCACGTAGGACTTTCTTGGCTTATAACGTAGGCTCGGGTTAGGTGTGGTACATGTGGGTACATTTAGTGACTTTCTGTCCTCCTTGGCATTACCGCTAAGCTTTTTACCTCTTTTCATTTCTTTTAACCCCCTATTTCTCTTCTCTTCTCTTCTTTGCCTTGCTTCCCTTTTTAAATGTGACTTTCACTTTTCTTTTGCATATTTTTCTCAGAAAACTCTTTTCTCTTTTATTATTTTTTTTTTCTGTTTTTTCAACTGTTGTTTCATTTTTTGGCAAGTTACGTCTTTTTCTTACTTAAGCTTTTCTTTTCAACATCCAACTCTTTTTATACCTATTTTTGGGTCCTCACTCATAATAGTCACCCTCTACTCATGGCTTTTCACGGTTTGAGGTGCACATTACCTGAAGTCGGGTCAGGGCCAAGATGAGGTCACTTTCTGCATTAGCCACCCTCAACTTAAGCTTTTGGCCTAAGTCGAGGTGCACATGTCCAAGGAGGGACTGTGGTTAAAACATTAGACCCTGGGAAGGTGAGTTGGTGAATCAAAAAAATTGGTCCATTACAGGCTCAACATATTTGGATCAAAAGGGATAGTTATGTCATTTGGTTAATTTCGTTTAGGCTATATATTAGCTATTTCAAACAAGGACCTATCATCACGTCCTAGCTTCTAAAATAGATTCCCTTCGCAGGACTAATCGGGCAAGTTCTAGTTAGGCACCAACTGTTGAACACTCGAATCTCCTCACACTCTCTTGGAACAACGTTGCACTATTACATTATCTGATTTCCCAGTTCTAGTTTTAGTTGTAGGTCATTCAGTGAGTGCCTGTTTATGTCATGTTTAAAGTCAACACATTCAACTTTTCTTAGCCTATACATGCAAGCACTACCATGCACGGGGTATCATTTTTATTATCCATCATGCTTCGTTTTCATGCTTCTATACTTGTACTTACTACGACATGCCAGTTCCAGAATTTTAAACCGTTTCTTGGGAGAAAAGAACACAGGCAAGAAAACCCCAAGAGAAGATTGTGAATTGGGCTACTAATGATTCACTCTACCACTCACTTTAAATTTACCCCACCCCCCAACAAAAAATTTCGATTGTCCCCAATGCAAGAAAAAATCAAAGACACAAGGTGGTAGGTGAAGCGAACCCATGGCGCATAGAGCCGAAGAACTCTCAACAAGTGGGTGGGTCCTGTTTTGCGAAACCCGCTAGATCATCAACTGGGCCACCATCAGTAGCACCTACATCTCTAAAATCAGCACCATTAGTAGTGCCATCCACCTCAGTAGTGATCTCATGCATAGAACTGGATTACCCAACAGCCTTATCTAGCGCCCTCTTCTTGTTTATATCCTCATACTACACCATTTTAGGCACACGGCCACACTAATTCTGGACAACGCTTTTAAAGTGTTGCCCAAAATATTTTTGGGGACGTTTTCAAAGCGTAGCCCATGTTTTTAACTTTTAGTTACACTTTATATTGGAAACACTTTAAAAGTGTACTCTTTTATATTGTAAGCTACACTTTATAAGTGTTGTTACAATCTGATATAATTGACAACAACTATTAACATATATGACCACACTTTTAAAGTGTCCTATTTTTATAATAGTAACCATTTTTCAAAGAACCCATTTTTTTTCCAACTTCCCCTCTTACTCTTATCCAAATTTCGTATCTTTACCACTATTTACGCTAAACTAAACAAGTTTAGTGTTTAGATGTAAGGATCTGCATAAATCACATCTCTCAAATAATCTTATTCTCATCCAGACTCATTTAAAAATACTTATTTTTGAGGAAAAAATGTGCTACGTATTATTTTTTTCATGTCTCTCTCATTCTCTAACTTATATAGTTATTCAAATTATTTCCTTTAAATTTTTAATTTTTGTTCTTGTTGCTTATTTTTCAAGAATTGTTAAACAGATTTGATTAAAGTACAAAACAACTTCACAAATAAACAACACACTAAAAGTGTGGCCTGAAAATTTCACTAATATTTTCATCAAAAAATTCCCTCCAATGTTGTTTTAAGTCTCCCTCTCATTTTTATTGGCCAAAAATAATAATTCATAAAACATTAATTTAAATAAAATACATAAAACATTTGTTAGAAAAACAAATTATCTCTTTGTCAAAAGAACGTTTGAGCTAGAGAGTTGAACAACTGAGGAACTGAAGTCGAAGAACAATTAGGACTTGCAGCTTGAAGGCGATTTTTGCAAAGAATCAAGGTTGTCCCATTATTTATCTATGTATGTCCTTCATATTTTTGCTTATTGTTTCTGTCGATGCTCTGGATTTGGATCTGTATGATTTGGCGTCTTCAAATGTGTAGATATATGCTTGTATTTGAGAGATCTGAATATAGGTATTTTCGGTTCTTTCAGGATTTGTAATTTTGAGGTTTTGAGCTTAAATTCATAGCTTTTAGGGTTGAGTCGTCCTTGCATATGTATGATGCATATTATCACTTTTTTCTCTGCTGTTAGGATTAAATTCTTGTTGTTATTGTTTTAATGTTTGTTAATCAGATTCTTTTAATTAACTAACTAATTTACTTAAATATGTAAGAAAACATTCAATATCAATTAGCTTAGATACCAATACTTTTAGTAATTGATAATCTCTGTTAACTTAAGACCCCTAATACCTGAAAGAAAATCTTTTCGGTGTATTAGGATAGCGTATGCTGATGAACTAGCTTGTGAATGAGGCATAATTTATTGATATTTACTTGGGCATGCACTGTGCTTGGAAGGTATCAAAATTGTGCTTACAATAATATAGTATAATGTTTAAAAGATATGCAGAACTAATTTCATATATTCCTGAATATCATATATATGATTGAATAAATTTATGTTAGTTATTATGTACTAGAATTATTTGAATCATGAATTCTAGTTTGCTAGTAAACTGGAAACAGGGAGAAAACTGCTAGACTATGCCATTCCATAGTGGAAACCGGTAGGCGAGGGAAGCCGTGTAGGGGAGTACACAAGGTTGAGGCGCTGATAAGCAGAAAGTATCCGCTAAAGTACGATGCTAGTAGTGACCGGAAAACATGATAAAAATAATTTGGTTCATAATAATCTAATAAATTTTTTAATCAATTATGAATATGATAGGAAGGAATAATTGAAATAAAAACCTGCATGAATAATAAACAATGAATACATATTTGCATGATGAAATGATAAGAAGCTATGAAACTTTAATCTTATATATACTTAAAGATATAAAAATAGTTGACGTAAAAAGAATTATATGGGAAAAAATATTTAATGATGAATTAAAAGATATATTAAATCAAGAATGGTATGAAATAGACCTACAAGGTTTAGATCTAGAAAGAATAGATATATATGATTTAGAAATAAATTCAGATTAAAATGAACTATGAATATTTAAAATATTGGATAGAAGCTATGAAAAATATAAACCTATTAGAACAGTTAATGAAAGAAAATTTATATATATACCAAAGAACCCAAGATATGTTATATCTAGAGTATATCATCAATAATATTAAAGAAATATTCAGATTGAAACAACTATGAGAAGAATATTACGGTAAAATATATTACTTTTAACCATGAATTCCGCACCCCTTAAAATTGGTATCAGAGCTATGGATAATAAGAAAAATAGTAAGAAACATACTAGTAGAAAGTTAAGAAAAATAAAAAAAAATTAAATGAATTATATCCGGAATATAAACAACTCAATACTACAAAAACTAATAACGTAAAATTAGATCAATTAATAGATATCATTTCTAAATTAGAATATAAATATATCAAATATTTAAAAATACAATGAATGACGAATATAGACAAGAAAAAATAATTATGGCAAAAATAAAAATATTAAGACATAGACAAAATAGACTTAATAATAATATATTTGCAGGAGTCTGTAACAAATCTATAATAATGCAAAGAAAGAATATTTTATATCTAGAAATACAAATAGATAATCTAGAATATAAACTACAAAATAAATTATAAATGAACAAGGAAGAATATGCAATAGACGAAAAAACATATGAAAACTATGAAGGATTAAAAATAAAGATAATATTTTCTAATCTAGGAAGAAGATATAAGAAAATAGGTGATAATTTGAGTTTAATGTTAGAAAAAGAAATGGTAAAATTGGAAGATAGTTTAACTGCTATGGTAAGAATAGCAAAAGAAAATGAAGAGATAGATAGAAAAATAGAAATTGAAAAAATAAAACAACAAGCGAAAAGAGAAGTACAACAATTAGAAGAAGTAAAAAATACTAAAATAATAGAACTAGAAAAAGAATTGGCAATGTTAAAAGAAATGTATGAAATGAAACAAAAAGAAAAAGAACAAAAAAGAAAATTAGCAAATGACATAAATAAATTTAAAGAAAAACTTCAATTAGAAGACAAATTAGAAGAAAAAGAAGAAAATCAAGATAATCTACGTGAGATAAGAATTGATGATATAAATAATGATCTAGAAGAACAATATTCAGAGACAATCGAAACATATACAGAACTTTAAGAAAATATAGGTAATACAAAAAACATAGAAGTAAATACGGGAAACGTAAACATGGATGAAAATCCTAGTACATCAGGAATAAAGAATCCAAAAGATGTAAATCCAAAATACTATAATGTAAACTATGAAAAATGTGATAGAGAAAAAAACTTTATGGGATAAAAGGCTAAATAAATGGACACCTAAACCAACAACTGAACAACATAACTTTTTAGATTTAGACTGTGTAGCATATATAAATAAAACAATTCAATTATGGATGGGATACATATCAAAACAATTAATAGATAACAAAATAGGAATGACAGAAACACCAGGATACATAGAAAGAACACTTATAGGAACAGTAAAATTATGGTTACAAAATCTAACTAATGAAAGTGTAAAAACCTTAAGAAATAATCAAAAATTTGATGGAGAAATAGCTACTACATCTAAGGAAATATTATATAAATATGAAATAGCTATAAGAAATGAATTTAGTAGTATGACAACAGAAGTAGAAGAACAAAATAAAGAAAAAGTTATAAATAGAAATTTAATGACAAAATTAGCAATATGTAATATGTGTTATATAGATGAATATACATGTGCATTTAGGGAGTATTATTATAAAGGAACATATAATATGGAAGAAATTAAGGAAATAAGAAAATTATATTTAACAAAATTACCAGAACCTTTTAGTTCAAAACTAATTAAAAGTTAGAATGAAGCAGAATTAACAGATACCTTAGGAGCTAGAATAAAATTCTTACAAAGATGGTTTACAGAACTATGCGAAAATCATAAAGAAGACATAAAAATGGAAAAAGTATTAGTAAAAAATTTAGCATGTTGTAAAAATAAAATAACACTTCAATTCGGTTGTACAGATAGGTATTATAAAAAGAAGTATAATAAAAATATAAACTATAAAAAATATAGATCAACATATAAGTATAAAAAGCCAAAAAAAATATTATGTAAAAAATTATAAAACTAAAAGACCATATAGACCAAAGAGGAAATTAATGGAATGTACTTGCTATAATTGTGGAAAAATAGGACATATAGCTAAAGATTGTAAATTACCTAAAAATTCAAAGAAAAAACAGATATCAGAAATAATTATGGAAAATAAAAAATATACACAAATAGAGTATGTAGATTATAACTTAGAAAGTGAAGATAGTATATATGAAATATCATAAAATAAAATAATAATGATATAGAATTAGAATCAGATAATGAATTTTATAATATAAAAAATGACTGAAGCAGATATACAAATAATAAATAAAGAAGAACGTCAAGATGAAGAATCCTTAGAACAAAAATAATATTTGATAATAGTATATTTGAACAAATAAAAGGAAAAGAATTAGATTTAAGTGTAGAAAAAATATTGAAAGTACCAAAAATAAAAAATTGATTTAAAAGACAAAAAAAAGAATATTATGTTGTAAGTCAAAGAGAACATATTATAGATTGTAAGTATACCAAAGGAAAAGCTAAAATACCAATAATAAATAAAAGGATAATAAATAAAAAAATACAAGAGATTAATGCAAGAAATCCAATTAAATATGTACATTTAGGAGGAACTGAAATATTAGTAAAAGCATGTTTTAGAGAAGGAATAGGTACACCTATAGAAATATATTTAGCAGATGATAGAATTATACAACCTATAGAAAAAAGTAAACAAGAGCAGTAAAAGGTAATTTAATATATAAAAAATTTAAACTTATAATAAGTGCTAACTACTCAGTAGCAATTAATGACAGAAATATAGATAAATCACTAGTATTATATTGGAAAATGTCAGGAATAGAACTAGCACCAGGAAGTAAAATATTTACAGCCAGATGTAAAAATTTATATGTTTTAACAACAAAACATAAAATAACAGCAAAAAATAAAATAAATAAAATAAAAATAGAAAATCCCTTTGAAAAGATAGTTACAGTTATAGATAATAATGATTATAGTTATAATGAAATTGACATGGAAGGAGACTTAGAAATAGTACAAGAAAGATTAAGTACATCAAAAAGAATAAACACAAATTATGAAATACCACAAATATCATCAAAAATGAGTACCTCAAGTACTTCAAAAAGAATAAATAAAACTCCACAAAAAATAGAAGAAGAAATAAAACCGTATCATTATTATATATAACAGAAATAATGGAACAACGAAAATATTTAATATTAATAAATACAGGACAAGAAGAAAACTATATTACAAGAGAATTAGTAATGGAAGATAAAATAATAACTACAGAACAATCATGCCCAGAATTACCAAAAGTATTAATCAATACTGAAGAAACTACGGAAAAAGAGATAATAATTGGAGGAATACCAATAGTAATAAAATTTAAAATATATCAAGGAAATGAAAATATAACCTTAGGAATAAAATGGTCAGAACAAGTTAAACCATATAATCTAGAAGATAAGCAGTTGACAATAAATTATGAAAATAAAAAAGTAATAATAAAAAGAACTTTAAAATAATAAAAATATGAAAATATATATACTTGCAAAAAAAATAATAGAAGAATATTATAATAGATATTATACACCAATGATAGACACGGGAGCAGAAGCTAACATATGTAAATACAATTGTTTACCGGAAGAAAAATGGGAAAAATTAAAAACACCAATAGTAGTAACAGGATTTAATAATGAAGGAAGTATGATCACATACAAGGCGAAAAATATAAAAATACAAATATGGGATAAGATATTAAATATAGAAGAAATATATAACTTTGAATTAACCACAAAAGATATGCTATTAGGAATGCCATTTTTAGAAAAATTATATCCACATATAATAACAAAAACACAATGGTGGTTCACAAGACCCTGTAAACAAAAAATAGGAGCAAAAAGAGTAAATAACGAATGACGAAAAACAACAGAATGGATAAAAGGTAGTGAAAAAATTACAAAAAAATTAGAAAATATAAAAGAAGAAGACCCTAAAATAGAATTAATCATATTTTCTATAGATAAAGTAAAAATAATCCAAGAAAAGTTAGAATTATTATATAATGAAGATCCTTTGCAAGGATGGGAAAAACATAAAACAAAAGTAAAAATTGAGTTAGTTGATGATAATAGTATAATAACCCAAAAACCATTAAAATATAATTGTAATGATTTAACTGAATTCAAGATACATATAAATGCATTACTAGAAAAAAGATATATACAAGAAAGTAATAGTAAGCATACAAGCCCGGCATTTATTGTAAATAAACATAGTGAACAAAAAAGAGAAAAAAGTAGGATGGTTATTGATTATAGAAATTTAAATGCAAAAACTAAAACATATAATTATCCGATACCAAATAAAATATTAAAAATAAGACAAATACAAGGATATAATTACTTTAGTAAATTTGATTGTAAATCAGGATTTTACCATTTAAAGCTAGAAGAAGAATCTAAAAAAATCACAGCATTCACAGTACAACAAGGATTTTATGAATGGAATGTATTACCATTTGGATATAAAAATGCACCAGGCAAATATCAACATTTTATGGATAACTATTTTAAACAATTAGAAAATTGTGTAGTATATATTGAAGATATATTACTATATTTTAAAACTCAAGATGAACATATAAAGTTATTAGAAAAATTCATACATATTATAGAATATTCAGGTATAAGCTTAAGTAAAAAGAAACCAGAAATAATGAAAAATTAAGTAAAAAGAAACCAGAAATAATGAAAAATCAAATAGAATTTTAAGGAATACAAATAGATAAGAATGGAATAAAAATGCAGACACATGTAGTACAAAAAATAATAAATTCGAATGACCAACTAGATATAAAAAAGAAATTACAATCATTTTTAGGATTAGTTAATCAAGTAAGAGAATACACCAAAATTAGCAGAAAACTTGAAACCATTACAACAAAATTTAAAGAAAGACACAGAATATCAGTTTGATAAAAAAGACCAAGCACAAATACAAAAGATAAAATTATTATGTAAAAACTTACCTAAACTATATTTTCCAGATGAAAATAAAAAATTTACCTATATAATAGAAACGGATGCGAGTGAAAAAAGCTATGGAGGAGTCTTAAAATATAAATATAATAAAAATGAAATAGAACATCACTGTAGATATTATTCAGGAATATTTACAAATACGAAAATAAAATGGGAAATAAATAGGAAAGGGTTATATTCAGTATATAAATGTTTATTATCATTTGAACCATATATTGTATATAACAAATTTATTTTAAGAACAGATAATACACAGGTAAAATGGTGGTTAACAAGGAATATACAAGATTCTGTAACAACAAAAGAAATAAAGAGATTGGTATTAAATATATTAAATTTTACATTCACAACTGAAGTAATAAAAACTGATAAGAATGTCATTGCAGATTACTTATCAAGACAAAGCTACTCAGACTGAAAATAAAGAAGAAGATACAATCGAAAAGATACTCAAATCTATTACTACACTTTGTATAAAAGTGGACAGTATTGATAATGAGATACAAAAGCTAAAGACTAATGAAGATAATCTGAAGTCTAAAGCAAATATAAGTCAGCAGCATGACTATAAAAATGCGGAACTACGTCGATCGAAAGACGGTAAAATTCCAGAGCTAAAAGGAGACGATGGGAAACTCCTAAAACCCATAATGTTTCCTTAAATACAGCTGCAGGTACAAGTAAAAGAGTTAGTGAAAAACCAAAAAATTCAAATCTAAACCAGTTATTTGTTAAACCATTTATTCAAAACACATTCACACATGTAACCACAGAACCACAAACATCTACCTGTGCAGACAGTTTACAAAATGAGAGAAAAACATATAATTATATTTCACGAACCTATATTGAAAACATATATAAAATTCAAACCTACTTAAACCATAATCCTAAATCAACTACAGCCCAAAACCCAAACCAAGATTATATAACCCAGAAATTACAAGGATACAACAAATTAATAGCACAACCAAAAACTAATTCCAATTTATTAAAGACATGTTACAATTATGGATTATTAAGTACTGTATATACATACGATGGAGAAGAAATTAGTGGAATACCGGAATTACATAAAGCATTTATTACGTATAAAAGAGTTACAAAAGGAAATTTATTCTATATAAAATTCTATACAGCACCAGCAGAAATATTATATGAGGAGGTAAAATCTCCAATACAGGTTATTAAGATAGGATTAATAAAAGATATATTAAACCAAGAATGGTATGAAATAGACCTACAAGATTTAGATCTAGAAAGAATAGATATATATGATTTAGAAATAAATTCAGATTAAAATGAACTATGAATATTTAAAATATTGGATAGAAGCTATGAAAAATATAAACCTATTAGAACAGTTAATGAAAGAAAATTTATACATATACCAAAGAACCCAAGGTATGTTATATCTATAGTATATCGTCAATAGTATTAAAGAAATATTCAGATTGAAACAACTATCAGAAGAATAATACGGTAAAATATTTACTTTTAAGTGTTTTGGCTGGTATTTTGTTATTTTGCTAACAATCTTATCTCCTTGTGCTATTCTTCGGTCCATGGTAGTGATGGGGACTTCTCTTAGTTGAGATGCAAGATTATGGCATCATCTAAGAATGAAGAAAGTGCTACTCAGGATGCAGCAGAACGGATTAAGGTTGTAGCCTTGTCTGCTGCAAAAGGTTTAAATCGTACTCAAGCGGAATGTGCTGCTACTGCTGCTGCTAGAAATGTCAATGCATATGTGATGTACCGTGGTTTCATGGTATTTCTAATGCTTTTTCCTTAAGTTTAGTGTGTGTCGAGAGCCTTTTTGTGTTGATTTTGATATAAGTTTCTTTTTGTTTGCAGAAAATCTGTCCAAGGATGAACGCGGGAGTTTTTGAGAAAAAATTGCAGAAGAGACCACCTAAGGAGACTATGACGGTCCGTCGCGGCTGTGACGGTCCGTAGGTGGCATCGTAATGAAGGGAGAAGTAGCTGAAGAAAATTTGGGGAAGTCTGACCAAGTGTGGGATTACGGAAGTCCATGACGGACCGTCACAGCTTTGACGGTCCGTCCTGCAGGTTCGTCGTAATGATCAGAGAGTAGTCCCAGTACCCAAAATTCCAAGAAGTTCAAGTGTTTTGGAACTAAGACCCTCGACGGACCGTCGTACTTGAAATGGTCCGTCATACCTGTCCGTCGAGGGGAATTAAGAAAGCAACAGAAGAATGGTGAAGTATGGGACGACGGAGTCTATGAAGGTCCGTCGTGTCCATGATGGTCCGTCACGTGGTCCGTCGACCCAGACGCGTTTAGACAGATTTTTAGTAAATAGAATTCTTATTTGATTAGGTTTCGTTTTTTATTATAAATAGTTGGAAAAACCTCATTTTTGAGGTTAGACTTTCTGGATAATTTTTAGTTTATAGTTCTTCTATTATATTATAAAACTCTCGATTTTGGGAATTAAGATATTTTCCGGGAATTGATTGTTGGTGATTTCGTTGATTAATCAAGTTAAATTCTGGGAAATTATTCATTTTCATAATAGTAAGTGCATGAATTCTTCCATTAACAATATGAATTGTGTAATTACAAACATGGGTAACTAAACCTCATAGCTAGGGTTGTGGGAACCATGGGTGAATAACAAGGTAAGAATCTAACTTAAATAACAATTCTAGCGTGGTGTCTTGCATGTATTGATAATTCTTTCGTTTAGAAGTCTTTTTAACGGTGGCCAACGTTAGAACTTGCCTTAATGCTCCTTACCAGACCAAGGAGGTAGATAATAGGAAAAGAATTATCAACATAGATTTAGTGTATACTATCTAATAGGCTAGTATTGGTTGGTACGAGTTAATAGCTTAGTCAAATCCCGAGTACGATGTTTAATATGAGGTAAAGATAAGGGTTAGTATAGCAACACACGTAGCCGGACCAAGGTGCGGAGTGAAATTCTCTAGATGCCGGACCAAGGATTTAGAGATACATAACTTATCACTTTACATGCAAGATATCAGGATAGAACTGTTAAAGTTAGATTTACCAAGTTAGGAACCTGTGGGGAACACTAAAGCCCTAGTTACTTTTATAATTTGATTAAAACTTCGAAAGTTGAATTTGTTAGTTGTTCATTCTTATTTAGTTAATCATTTTCATTAATTTAGAAATAAAACCCCCCTTTTTGTCTTTTGGTCTATTGGAAAATAGTTGGCTAAATAATAGTAATAATAAAATAAAGTTAAGTCTGAACTATTTTCCTTGTGGGATCGATCCCAACCTCATTAGTTGGGTTCTTTACTTGATACGACCGCTTTACTTCTTATTTGAGAAGTAAGTTTGAGCGTATCAAATTTTGGCGCCGCTGCCGGGGAAAGTAGCTTTTCGATTAACTTAAATTTATTACCAAAATTTAGTCAATATTTTCCTGATTTTACTTTTTCTGTTGTTTTTGATTTTGCCAGGTTTGACGTCCTTGTATGCCAAATACACGGAGAGGAAGAGAACCCTTGTTTCCCTACGATCACGAGTTAGAGCGTACACTACGCAAAATGAATCGAAACTTGGGTATAAATGATGATGATCCAAACCTGAACAACCCAGCTCCGATTGATGCTCATGGTCGATTATTACGTGATAATCCTGATCTAGGTGCACAAAGGGGACAAAATCCCGCACCACGTCCTCAAGAATACTACAGAGGCTATGACAATATTGCAGATTCTGATGGGCCACTTGTCTTGCCCCCTCTACCAGAAGGTCACACCTTTGTAGTCACTAGTAGTCTAATGCAAATGCTCACGGCTAGAGGTTTGTTTTCCGGACTACCGTCTGAGGACCCACATGCCTATATAGCTAAGGTGAGGGCAGTGTGTAAAAGTTGTGTAGGGAGGCCTGATTTGAATTTGGATGTAATAGGGCTAAGGGTATTTCCTCTCTCACTGACGGGAGAGGCTGCCATTTGGTTCACTGAGCTCCCTTATAACTCAATTTTCACTTGGAACCAACTGAGGAACGTTTTCTTAGCACGTTACTACCCGGTCTCCAAGAAACTAAATCACAAAGACAGAGTGAACAACTTTGTGGCACTACCAGGAGAGTCAGTTAGTAGTTCTTGGGATAGGTTCACTTCATTTCTGAGAAGTGTCCCCAATCACCATAGATGATGAGTCACTGAAAGAATACTTCTACCGGGGACAGGATGATAATAATAAAGCGGTATTGGATACTATAGCAGGTGGTTCTTATGGGGAATGTCCTTATGCTGAAATTGCCGAAAAATTAGAGAAAATCTCCCGGAATAATAAAGCATGGAGCACTAGGAAGACAGATACTGGGAGAAATACTTTTGCAGTACAATCTACACACAACCCAGCCACAGATGAGATTCGTGAAGAGATGGCACAGATGAGAACTGAGCTTGGGTTAGTGTTAAAATATGTCACTGGGGTGCAGAAAAGATAAACGCAGTGAACTACTTGTCTAAACCACCACCACCAACTGATGATTATTATTATGAGAAAGATTCTTATGCAGTAAATGATCAGACGGGGGGTTTCCGACCAAATGCCCAAGGATCCAATCAGGAGAATTGGCGCCAAGGTCAAGGAAATCAAGGTCGGAACTATGGTAACTACAACCGCGAGGGTAATTATGTTCGTGATGGAAACTACAACCGCGACAACAACTTCAACACGGGTAACTATGGTAACATAAATGAGAGGAGTGGGCCCTATGTTCCTCCTCAAAATCGTGAAGTTGCTCCTAGGGATGGTGGAGGTAGTATGGCGCGAGTTGAGGATATGTTGCACAAGATGATGAGGAGGTTCGATGCTAGTGATGAGCACACCAAAGAGTTAAGGAGTGATGTAGCAGGTATTGGACAGAAAGTTGATACACATGCCATATCAATTAAGCAGCTTGAATTGCAAATGGCTCAATTATCTGCAACTGTGAACACACGGCAACCGGGCACTCTTCCTAGCAACACTGTCCAAAATCCGAAAAATGATGGACACTGTATGGCAATTACTACTCGTGGTGGTAAGCAAACTATTGACCCACCTATGCCTTCTATTGTGGAAAAGGTGATGAAAGATAATGATGAAGTGGTAGAGGTTAGTGATGAAGAAGAAGATAACACTGATAAAGATGCTGAAGTGTCTAAAATGGTAACTCCCATGCCTAGACCTCCACCCCCTTTCCTCAAAGATTAGTGAAAAAGACCGAGGATGGCAAATATCGGCGTTTTATAACAATGTTGAAGCAACTTTCTATCAATGTCCCTTTAGTAGAAGCTCTTGAACAAATGCCCGGTTATGCCAAGTTTATGAAAGATCTGGTTACAAAGAAAAGATCGGTCACTTTTGAGGAGGATGATATAATGCAGCATTGTAGTGCTATTGCTACAAGATCTTTAGTGCAAAAGAAAGAAGATCCGGGTGCGTTCACTATTCCTTGTACAATCGGGTTATTACATTTTGCGAATGCATTATGTGATCTGGGGGAAAGCATAAATATCATGCCCCTCTCGATTTACAAGAAGTTGGGTTTGGGTGATCCAAAGCCCACTGCGATGCAGCTACTGATGGCCGATCGAACAGTAAAAAGGCCTATAGGGATACTCCATGATGTGCTAGTAAAAGTGGAGTCGTTCATATTTCCGGCAGATTTTGTTATTCTTGATTGTGAAGTCGATTTTGAGGTGCCTATTATTCTTGGGAGGCCATTCCTTGCTACGGGTAGAGCCTTAGTTGATATGGAAAAGGGGCAAATGAAATTTCAGTTGAACAATGAAGAAGTGACTTTCAACATTTGTAGGTCCATGCGGCAGAGTGGTGAGCTCCAATCGGTATGAGCATGTATTGGCTGCCTCACAAGACTTGATTCCATGGTTCGCAGATTTTGCGAACTACTTAGCTAGTGATATTGTTCCATCGGACTTGTCCTTTCATCAAAGGAAAAAGTTCATGTACGATGTGAAGAAGTTCTTTTGGGATGAACCATACTTATATAGGATCTGTGCTGATGGGTTTATTCGGCGTTGTGTGCTAGAAGTTGAGATGTTTAGTGTTTTAGAGGCATGCCATTCCTCACCCTTTGGTGGACATCATAGTGGTATCCGGACTGCTCATAAGATCTTACAATGTGGTTACTATTGACCAACTATTCATCAAGATGCTCATGAGTTCACCAAAGCGTGTGATAGATGCCAAAGAGATGGCGGTATTTCAAGAAAGCAAGAGCTCCCTCTAAACCCCATTCTTGTGATTGATTTATTTGATGTTTGGGGTATTGACTTTATGGGTCCGTTTGTGAGTTCTCATGGAATGAAGTATATTTTAGTAGTAGTTGATTATGTATCTAAGTGGGTGGAAGCTATCGCCCTCGCGAACAATGAGGGGAAGAGTGTCACTGCGTTCTTGAAAAAGAATATATTCTCTCGATTTGGTACCCCATGGGCAATTATTAGTGATGGGGGATCCCACTTTTTTAACAAATTGTTCAAGGGATTATTGGAGAAATATGGGGTTCGCCATAATGTTGCCACTCCTTACCATCCTCAAACTAGTGGGCAAGTTGAAGTATCAAATAGGGAGATCAAACAGATTTTGTCAAAAACAGTGAACGCTAGTAGAACAGATTGGTCAAGGAGGCTTGATGATGCTCTTTGGGCCTAGCGTACAGCGTATAAGACTTCCATAGGTATGTCCCCATACCAACTAGTATATGGGAAAGCATGTCATCTTCCGGTTGAATTAGAGCATAAAGCCATGTGGGCTATGAAGAAGTTAAAAATGGACTGGAACGAAGCTGCAGAACAACGGTTAAATGGGTTAAATGAACTCGATGAATTTCGCCTAAAAGCTTATGAAAGCTCAGCCCTCTACAAAGAAAAGATGAAGAAGTACCATGACCTAAAAATCGAGAAACGAGAGTTTATGATTGGGGATTCGGTGCTTTTATTCAACTCTAGATTGCGCTTGTTTCCGGGCAAGCTCAAGTCCAAATGGACTGGCCCTTACTTGATCACCCAACTATTCCCTCATTGAGCGGTTGAGTTGGAAAACAAGGAAGGTGTGCGGTTTAAGGTGAACGGACAACGTCTAAAAATCTATAAAGGTCATGCGGAATCGGCGAATGAGGTGATTGAGGCATATCATCTTGATGAAGCCTGAGTAATCGAGTGTCCTCAGTCGTGCCGCGACGTTAAATCAGGCGCTGGTTGGGAGGCAACCCAATATGTATCATCTAACCACTTTATAGTTTTCTTTCTAGTAACGGTAGCATTTTCTACTAATGGTTGTCAATTTTCAGGTAGCACATCTCCAGGAAGTTCTGCAGAAAATTACTCTGCCACATTCAATGACGGATACATCGACGGACGTCACGCCTGTGACGGACCGTCGCATTACTCCGTCGTGCCAGGTACGTTCTTGATTTTTTTGAAAAAATTAGGGACATGCGATGGAACCTATGACGGACCGTCACAGCTGTGACGGACCGTCATCGGGTTTCGTCACTTCATTACCCAGCAACCCGACCCGACCCGGCTAAGGAATTTTAAAAGTTTTAAAACCTTTTTAAACTCCCCACCCCTTCATTAAACCGTTTCTTTCCTCTTTCTCCCATTTCCTCCCTTTCAACTTCCTTCCCTTCCCAAATTCCCCATTCTCCCTTTCCCCATCCCAAATCTCCTTTCTTGGTCGGAGTCTGCTGCTGTGATTCTCAGTTTTCTTTTGGGTGCCATCACTTCGTGTTGTTTTCTCCTCTTCCAAGGTATGTGTTTCTGAACTCTACCCATTTACTCTTCATTTTGGTTTTTATTTACTATTAGCATGTGGGTCTTTGATCTTTGACCATATCTTGTCTAACCTAGGTTATTAGTCCCACGAAATGCTTGATAAAACTCGCGAAATTAGGGCTTTAGACTTGTAAATTTGATAGGTATTTAGGTTAAAGAGCGTTAGGGAAATGTTGGGTCTTTGGTTTGAATCACATGGGTTGATTGTGGCATCCCCAGTTCTATCTCTGAATGACAGAACGAAACCCCGATGATGGACCGTCGTAACCACTACGGACCGTCATAGGGTCCGTCCAACACCCCACAACTTGTTTTCTCCAAGTGTCCACCAACGAATACATGTGACGGACCGTCATGCCCACGACGGTCCGTCCTGCACAACCCTTGGTTGTCAGAGACCCCTGTCCTAAGGGTCTCAATAATTTTTCCAAGTGTCCACTGACGGACACATGTGAGGACCGTCATGCCCACGACGGTCCGTCCTGCACAACCATCGTGAAGGTCAAGACCCCTGTCCTAAGGGTCTCATCACTTTTTCTAAGTGTCCACTGACGGACACATGTGACGGACCGTCATACCCACGACGGTCCGTCCTGCACAACCGTCGTGACGTCAGAGACCCCTGTCCTAAGGGTCTCAACACTTTTTCTAAGTGTCCACTGACGGACACATGTGACGGACCGTCATACCCACACGGTCCGTCCTGCACAACCGTCGTGATGGTCAGAGACCCCTGTCTAAGGGTCTCAACACTTTTTCTAAGTGTCCACTGACGACACATGTGACGGACCGTCATACCACGACGGTCTCCTGCACAACCGTCTTGGTTGTCAGAGACCCCTATCCCAAGGGTCTCAATAATTTTTCTAAGTGTCCACTGACAGACACATGTGACGGACCGTCATGCCCACGACGGCCCGTCCTGTACAACCGTCGTACCAGTCAGAGACTTCCTTCTGAGAGTCTATATTGTTAAGTATTACATGACGGACCCATGACGGTCCGTCATACTCACGACGGGCCGTCACCAGGTCCGTCGTGCCTTACTGCTACTACAGAGCTGTTATTACTGCTTTGAATTTATGTGTATTTTGTCTCATTTTTTTCTTGTCATGTTTGCTCCTTCTAGTACTAATGATGATTCTTTACAGGTACTACCTCTCATGGCACCTAAACAAGATCGCGTTTACGCACGTGGCGTTCAAATCTGTCGCCCGTCTGCCCGACTGGTGATAGGCTCTGATGATGAGCATGATCCCGAGTACGTGCCCCAGGCACTGCTACTACAGCACGAGCTCCACGTGCACCGAGAGTCACGCCAAGAAGGTGGCGTCCGGCGTAGTCACTGCCTCCCAGTCTGATGAGGAGCGCACACTGACCGGCACACCTTCTGGGTCAGCTGTCAAGACGAAGGAGCATCTGGCTCCTTAGGAGTTTCGTGGTCAGAGGAAGCCTCCGGGTCGCAGAAGCCTCTGCACCCGCCACAGCTACACAGTCTGCCTCGGCTGATGAGGCTGACAACTGACTCCACTCCTGGCTCACCAACTGGAGTTCCTGCCCCGGTTGCCGACCAGCCCAACCGGTGGTGTGTCGACGGGCAATACCAATTACTTAGACGCCAAGGTTCTCAATGACAAAGGCGTCATGACACGGACCATTACACTGGAGAGGCGGGTCCTTACGGGAAGTCTCCCCACCATGCCGGATATTCACACTCTCTTCACCAGACACCGGCTGGAGTGGACGACTCGTTCTTTGGGCCGCTACAGTGAGGAGTTGGTCCGAGAGTTCTATGCCTCTTATGTGGCCACTCTCCATCACAGATAGATAGGCGGGCTGCCCCCGCCAAACAGGCCCACTTGAGCACGTCCGAGTAGCGGCATACAGGTC
This sequence comes from Solanum lycopersicoides, assembly GCA_022817965.1. Lineage (NCBI taxonomy): Eukaryota > Viridiplantae > Streptophyta > Magnoliopsida > Solanales > Solanaceae > Solanum > Solanum lycopersicoides. The sequence goes on from CM040621.1 coordinate 16,693,847, forward strand.
GACATCTCCCTGCCAGCCATCCGCCGATATCTGTACGGAGAGGATGTTGATACCACCAGGACACCTCTCACCGCCGAGTTCGACTACCGGTGGCAAATTGTTAAAGAGGGCCGGTTCTTACGTGAGCCATCGCTGAGAGAGACCACCAAGAGGTGGATGGCCCAGCACTTGTCTATTGATGGAGAGGCTGCTGATTGGGTGATGGAGCCAAAGGGAGCCATCAGGAAGGCCAACTTGACCTTTACGGCCAAGTTTCTTTGGTTGATAGTCCGCCACTGCCTTTCCCCACTGCTGCTGATAATATAGTCACATGGGATCGTGCAGTTCTGATGGCCGCAATGATGGCAGGGTTCGAGGTCGACTTCGCTTGGCTTCTACAGGCGGTCATGCACGAGAGGGCTTCAAGGTCACCACGACTTACCCTTTTCCTTGCATGGTTTTCTCTTTATGCAGATCCGCAGGTGTGCCCATTTGGCACATTGACCAGCTCAGGACCCCGCAGGGAAATGTTGACATCGGCCTCATCAGGGATGAGGCCAATGAGTTGGCTCCACGCAAGGGCCCCGCCGGAGGTGGTCCCACTTGGTGAGAACCTGGCAGATACCACAGAGCATGCTCATGCGGCTTCCCAGGCTGCTTCTGCACACACTGACACTACCCCGGTCGAGTCTATCCGGGTAGTAGCACTGCCCCGAGCTCCTCTCGCTCGGCTCCTTCCGCCACTCTGGTCCCACTTGCTAGGGTCCAGAAACTCGAGGCACAGATGGCTACACTTCTGCATCACATCCAGCCTTGGATGCAGAGGTCTATTGCTGAGGAGAGGAGCGCATGGAGCGCAAGATGGCACAGCACACAGAGAGGAAGATCGCAGAGGTACATCAGCGCTTAGACGCTTTTGAGTTGCGAGTGCTAGCCCGACCAGCACCTCCGGTGGACATGTCGACCCTTCAGGCTGCGGTTGAGATCTGCGGGCTGACTTGATACGATCTTAGAGGCTAGGGTGCCTGAGTCTGAGGCCCCTTTCTGCAGAGCCTGCTGAGGACACAGTGATGGCTGCTCTTTTTGCCACTTCTGATGTTCCACCACCTCCCCCACGAGAGCATGCCAAGAGACGCAGGGGTCGAGAGGAGGATGAGGCTAGGGCAAGGAAGAAGGAGCGCCGTGAGATGGAGGCTGCGAGGAGAGCCTCGATTGCTGACGAGGAGGCCCGTACGTTGAGGGCTGTAGAGTTAGCTGCCGGGGCGTCTAGCTCCAGAATTGTAGATACTGTGGGAGGCACTACTGATGGTGCTGTTGATGCTTAGGACACTACTGAGGGTGTCCAGACTATGCATGGAGAGGGTTCCGGTGAACCGGACCCACCAGCTTGCTGATCGCCGGCGCTTAGCGCCTCAGGTAGTCTAATGCAAATGCTCCGCGCTAGAGTTGTTTTCAGGCACACGTCTGAGACCCACAATGCCCTATAAGCTAAGGTGCAGGGCAGTGTGAAAAGTAGTGTAGGGAGGGCCTGATTTGAATTGGATCGTAATAGGCTAAGATATTTCCTCTCTCACTCGACGGGAAGTCTGCTCATCTTGTTCACTGAGCTCCCTTCATATACTCAATTTTTCACTTGGAATCCAACTGAGGAACGTTCTTCTAGCACGTTACTACCCTCTCCCAAGAAACTAAATCACAATTTAGACAGAAGTGAACAACTTTGTGGCCACTACCTAGGAGAGTCAGTTAGTAGTTCTTGGGATATGTCACTGTCAATTTCTGAGAAAGTGTTCCCCCAATCACCATTAAGACTGATGAGTCACTGAAAGAATACTTCTACCTCGGGGACAGGATGAATAATAATAAGAGCGGTATTTGGAGTACTTATAGCAGGTTTTTTGGGAAGTCCTTATCTTTAATTGCCGAAAAATTAAGAAAATCTCCCTCGGATAAAAGAGATGGAGCACTAGGAAGACAGATACTGGGTAGAAATACTTTTGCAGTACAATCTACCACACAACCCAGCCACTATGATGTGAAGATTCGTGAAAGAGATGAAGCAGATGAGAACTACTTTGGGTGGTGTACAATATGTCACTTGGGGTGCAGAAAACGATAAAACCAGTAACTACTTGTCTAAACCACCACCCACCAACTGATATTATTATTATGAGAAATAGTCTTATTGCCAGAAGTAAATGATCAGACGGGGTGGTTCCCGACCGAAGCCAAGATCCAATCAGAGAAATTGCGCCAGGTCAAGGAAATCAAGCGAACTATGTTAACTACAACCGTGAGGGTAATTATGTTCCGTGAGAAACTACAACGACGACAACAATTCAACACGGGTAACTTATGGTAAATAAACTGAAGGAGATGGGCCCTATGTTCCTCCTCAAAAATCGTGCAAGGCTCCTAGATTGGGGATGTAGTATGGCGCGAGTTGAGGAATGTTGCACAAAGATGATGAGGAGGTTCGATGGCTAGTGATGAGCACACCAAAAGGTTAAGGAGTGACTGTAGCAAGGTATTGGACAGAAAGTTGATACAACATGCTCATATCAATTAGCAGCTTGAGAATTGCAAATGGCCTCAATTCATCTGTCAACGTGAACATCACGGTCAACCGGGCACTCTTCCTAGCACACTGTCCAAAATCCGAAAAAATGATGGACACTGTATGGCAATACACTCGTGGTGTAACGCAAACTATTGACCACCACCATGCTTCTATGTGAAACAGGTGATGAAGATAATGATAAGTGGTAGAGTGTTAGTGATGAAGAAGAAGATAACACATGTAAAGATGCTGAAGTTCTAAAATGGTAACCCATTGCCTAGACCGTCCACCCCCTTTCCAAAGATTAGTCGAAAAAAGACCGAGGAGGAAATATTCGGCGTTTACATAAACAATGTGAATGGCAACTTTCTATCAAGTCCCTTTAGTAGAGAAGCTCTTGAACAAATGCCCGCGTTATCCAAGTTATGAAGATAGATCTGGTTACAAAGAAAAATCTGTCATTTGAGGAGGATGGATATATGCAGATCTGTATGCTATTCACAAGATCTTTAGTGCAAAAAGAAAGAAGATCCGCGGGTGCGCACATTCCTTGTACAATCGGGTTATTACATTTGCGAATGCATTGTGATCTGGGGAAAGCATAAATATCATGCCCTCTCGATTTCAAGGAGTTGAAGTTTGGTGATCCAAAGCCACTGCGATGCAGCTACGATGGCCGAATCGTAAAGAAATAAGGCTTATAGGATACTCCAGATGTGTAGTAAAAGTGGAGTCGCTCAATTTTCCGGCAAGATTTTTGTATTCTTTATTGTGAATCCGATTTTGGAGGTGCTATTATCTTGGTGCAGGCCATTCCTTCTACGGACGAGCCTTAGTTGATATGGAAAAGGGCAAATGAAATTTCAGAACTTGAACAATGAAGAAGTGACTTTCACACTTGTAGGTCCATCGGCAGATGGTGACTCCAATTCGATTGAGCATGTATGGCTGCCTCACAAGACTTGATTCCATTGGTTCGCCAGATTTTGCAAACTACTTTACTAGTGATATTGTTCCATCGGATTTGTCTTTCAATCAAAGGAAAAGTAATGTACATGTGAAAGAAGTTTCTTTTTGGGATGAACCATACTATATAGATCTGTGCTGATGGTTTATCGGCGTTGTGTGCTAGAAGTTAGATTTTAGTTTTAGAGGATGCCATTTCCTACCCTTGGTGGACATCATAGTTGGTATCCGGACTGACTCATAAGAATCTTACAATGTGGTTACTATTGGTCCAAACTATTCATCCAAGATGCTCATGGAGTTCACCAAAGCGTGTGATAGAGATGCCAAAGAGATGGCGGTATTGCAAGAAACAAGAGCGTCCCTCGTAAACCCCATTCTGTGATGATTTATTTGATGTTGTGGGTAGACTTTATGGGTCCGTTGTGTGATTCATGGAAATGAAGTATATTTATTTAGTTAGTTGATTATGTATCTAAGTGGTGGGAACTATCGCCATCGCGTAACAATGAGGGGAAAGTGTCACTGCGTTCTTCGAAAAAGAATATATTCCTCTCGATTGTTACCACATGGTCACGCCCATCGGGCACATCAATTATTAGGTGGATGGGGATCCACTTTTTTTAAAAAATTGTTCAAGAGATTATTGGAAGAATATGGGTTCGCCATAATGTTGCCACTCCGTACCATCCTCAAAACTTAGGGGGCAAGTTGAAGTATCAAATAGAGAGTCAAACACGATTTTGTCAAAAAACAGGAACGCTAGTGAACAGATTGGTCAAGGAGGCTTGCATGATGCTCCTTATCGGAGCCCCTAGCGGACTACACGATTATAAGACTTCCCATTAGGTATGTCCCATACCTTAACTAGTATATGGGAAAAGCATGTTACTCTTCCGGTTGGATTTAGAGCATAAAGCACTGTGGGCATGAAAGAAGTTAAAAATGGACTTGGAACGAGCTGCAGAACCAACGGTTAAATGGGTAAATGAACTCGATGAATTTCGCCTAAAAGCTTATGAAAGCTCAGTCTCTACAAAGAAAAGATGTAAGAAGTTACATGACCTAAAAAATCGGAGAAACGAGAGTTTAGATTGGGGATTCCGTGCTTTTGATTCAACTCTAGAATTGCGCTTTTTCCGGGCAAGCACTTCAAGTCCAAATGACTGCCCTACTTGATCACCCCAACTATTCCCTCATGAAGCGGTTGAGTTGCGGAAAACAAGGAAGGGTGGGTTAAGGCTGAACGGCAACGTTAAAATCTATAAAGTCATGCGGAATCGGCGAATGAGGATTGAGGCATATCATCTTGATGAAGACTGAAGAATCGAGTTTGCCTCAGTGCGGTGCCGCGACGTTAAAATTTATAATTCCAGGTCAGGATAGACATTACATTGCTTTATTAATATTCATCACATCTACGTGACTGCGCTTCATATTTCGTTATTATAAATTCCGATCAATTGCAAAAACTCAACATCTTAGTCAGATAAATACAAATATAAATTTTTTTAGACTATTAATATAATTAAAATTTTCAATCTTCATTTTAATTGTCTGATCCTGGACAATGTGTTTCCAGTTTTGCTTCAAAAATTAATCATTTATACTTTCACTTAAATCTCTGTTCCCTTCGATACTTATTGCCATTAATAAATATTTTTATTCTTAAATATTCTAATTTTAATTTTTCCAATTTCTCCCGAGTCTCCAGCCTTTCCATTATTAAAATTAATTCATTTTTTTTTAAATTTTTTCCCTCTTTAAAAAGAAAAAATTTAAATTGAATCTATTAAATTTCAAAAATCTCATTTTTATCTCATCATCGAATTATTTAGATTGGTTATATCAAAATACTCCGAGTTCCAAATCTTTTTGTTTTAAAAAAAAACATTTCTAATATTCACTCAACCAGAGCAGCCAGATATTTCCACACCTTCATCCTTATATATTCTTATTGAAATGGTTTTTCTTTTCACTTCGAATAAATTAAGATTTTTAAAATTTGTTCTTTAAAACATAATTCACCTTTTTTTAAAAATTTCACAACAAAATTATTTTGAAATATATCTTATCTTACTTACCACATTTCAATGAATTAATAAAATTTTTTATGTTAAAAGTATTTCTTTTTATCTTTACTTTCTTGTATTAATTTTTTTATTCTTCTTAATTTTAATTTCCAGATCTTCATTTCTTCAAAAGGCACGTAGTAGTCATGCCCGCACACATCCCTTTTCTGACGGTGGACACTGCACGGCGCAGCCAATATACTTCACTCTATTTTCTTACTCTAAGTTATTATTCCAATATTCAGTCCTGTTTTAAAATTTTTATATTTTATTCTTCACCAGTTAAATTTTTAGCCCTAATCTCGGAGTCTCAGCGCAAAGCAGAGAGGGTCGTCATCGTGATGGGTAGTGGGTATGGATAGTCTACGATAGCATTCGTTGTGCTGATCCATCATTCCTCGATCTACTGCGTCGATTAGCAATGGAAATTTCCTCAATTTCGGTCACTTAATCACCATGGTCTACGAGTATTGTTCACGGACCTTTTTTATTTACCAGACAAAGTATTTTCACACTACCCCTAAATCTCTCTTAGATTTTTTTCCTTAATCTTGTTGTATGTTCTTGTGCGCTCAAAAAATAATTTCTTTATTCGCCCAATATTGTATTCCACCTCTCGTTAGGCGCTTATATATCTTCTTTCACACAATGTGTCACCCTCTCTATTTTGTTTTCTTGCTCCACATGGAACATAAACCTTTTTTGATTGTCTCTTTCTTCCCGGCAAGTCTATTCACACGTGGGATGCCTCACGAGCGCGCTGTTGGGAGGCAACCCAATATGTATCATCTACCACTCTTATATTTTCTTTCTAGTAACGGTAGCATTTCTGACTAATTGGGTCCTGTCAATTTCAGGTAGCACGATCTCCAGGAAGTTCTGCAGGAAAATTCTCTGCCACATTCAATAGACGGATACATCGACGGAACGTCACGCCTGTGACGGAACCGTCGCATTACCTCCGTCGGCCAGGTTACTTCTTGATTTTTTGAAAAAAAATTAGGGACATTGCCGTGAACCTATTAGGGACCGACCGTCACAGCCCTGTGACGTGACCGTCATCCTCCCCCCCCCCCCACCCCCCCCCCCCCCCCGGGTTTCGTCACTTCACTACCCAAGGCAAACCCGACCCGACACCGGCATAGGAATTTTAAAGTTTTTAACAAACCTTTTAAAACTCCCCACCCTTCATTAAAACCGTTCTTTCCTCTTTCTCTCCCTTTCACTCCCCTTTCAACTTCCTTCCCTTCCCAAATTCTCGCCAACATTCTCCCTTTCCCCATCCCAAAATCTCCTTCTCTTGGTCGCGAGTCTGCTGCTTGATTCTCAGTTTCTTTTTGGTTTGCCATCACTTTCGTTGTTGTTTCTCCTCTTCCAAGGTATGTTTCTAACTCTACCCATTACTCTTTCATTTTGTTTTATTTCTATTAGCATGGGCGTCTTTGATCTTGACATTATCCTTGTCTTAACCTAGTTATTATCCCACGAATGGCTTTGAATAAAACTCGCGAATTAGGCTTTAGACTTTGTAAATTTGATAGGTATTTTTGTTAAAGAGCGTTAGCGGAAATGTGGGTCTTTGCGTTTGAATCACAGGTGTTATTGTGGCATCCCCCAGTTCTATCTCTGAATGACATGGACGAACCCCGTGATGAGACCGTCGTAGACCCACTACGGACCGTCATAGGGTCCCGTCCCAAACCCCACAACTTGTTTTCTCCAAAGTGATCCACCAACAATACATGTGACGGATCGTCTCATCCCACGACGGTCCGTCCTTGCACAACCCTCTTGGTTGTCAGAACCCCGTCCTAAGGGTCTCAAGAATTTTTTCCAAGGTTCGCACTGCGGACACCTGTGATGACCGTCGATGCCCATGACGGCCCGTCCTGCACAACCATCGTGAACGGTCAAAGACCGCCTGTCCTAAAGGTCTCATCACTTTTTCTAAGTGTCCACTGACGTACACATGTGCACGGGACCGTCATACCCACGACGGTCCGTCCTGCACAACCGTCGTGACAGTCAGAGCACCCCTGCCTTAAGGGTCTCAACAACTTTTTCTAATGTCCACTGACGGACACATGTGACAGGACCCGCATACCACAACGGTCCGTCCATGCAGAAGACCGATCGTGATGGTCAGAGACCCCTGTTCTAAGGGTCTCAACCACTTTTTCTTAAGTACTGTCCACTTGCAGACACACTGAGACCCGTCATGACAACGACCGTCTATCCTGCAAGACCTACAAGATTTAGATCTAGAAAGAATAGATATATATGATTTAGAAAAATTCAGATTAAAATGAACTATGAATATTTAAAATATTGGATAGAAGCTATGAAAAATATAAACCTATTAGAACAGTTAATGAAAGAAAATTTATACATATCCAAAGAACCCAAGGTATGTTATATCTATAGTATATCGTCAATAGTATTAAAGAAATATTCAGATTGAAACAACTATCAGAAGAATAATACGGTAAAATATTACTTTTAAGTGTTTTGGCTGGTATTTTTTATTTTTGCTAACAATCTTATCTCCTGTGCTATTCTTCGGTCCATGTAGTGATGGGACTTCTCTTAGTTGAGATGCAAGATTATGGCATCATCTAAGAATGAAGAAAGTGCTACTCAGGATGCAGCAGAACGGATTAAGGTTGTAGCCTTGTCTGCTGCAAAGGTTTAAATCGTACTCAAGCGGAATGTGCTGCTACTGCTGCTGCTAGAAATGTCAATGCATATGTGATGTACCGTGGTTTCATGGTATTTCTAATGCTTTTTCCTTAAGTTTAGTGTGTGTCGAGAGCCTTTTTGTGTTGATTTTGATATAAGTTTCTTTTTGTTTGCAGAAAATCTGTCCAAGGATGAACGCGGGAGTTTTGAGAAAAATTGCAGAAAGACCACCTAAGGAGACTATGACGGTCCGTCGCGGCTGTGACGGTCCGTAGGTGGCATCGTAATGAAGGGAGAAGTAGCTGAAGAAAATTTGGGAAGTCTGACCAAGTGTGGGATACGGAAGTCATGACGGACCGTCACAGCTTTGACGGTCCGTCCTGCAGGTTCGTCGTAGATGATCAGAGAGTAGTCCCAGTACCCAAAATTCAAGAAGTTCAAGTGTTTTGGAACTAAGACCCTCGACGGACCGTCGTACTTGAAATGGTCCGTCATACTGTCCGTCGGGGGAATTAAGAAAGCAACAGAAGAATGGTGAAGTATGGGACGACGAGTCTATGAAGGTCCGTCGTGTCCATGATGGTCCGTCACGTGGTCCGTCGACCCAGACGCGTTTAGACAGATTTTTAGTAAATAGAATTCTTATTTGATTAGGTTTCGTTTTTTATTATAACAGTTGGAAAAACCTCATTTTGAGGTTAGACTTTCTGGATAATTTTTAGTTTATGTTCTTCTATTAATTATAAAACTCTCGATTTTGGAATTAAGATATTTTCCGGGAATTGATTGTTGGTGATTTCGTTGATTAATCAAGTTAAATTCTGGAAATTATTCATTTTCATAATAGTAAGTGCATGAATTCTTCCATTAACAATATGAATTGTGTAATTACAAACATGGGTAACTAACCTCATAGCTAGGGTTGTGGGAACCATGGGTGAATAACAAGGTAAGAATCTAACTTAAATAACAATTCTAGCGTGTGTGTTTGCATGTATTGATAATTCTTTCGTTTAGAAGTCTTTTAACGGTGGCCAACGTTAGAACTTGCCTTAATGCTCCTTACCAGACCAAGGAGGTAGATAATAGGAAAAGAATTATCAACATAGATTTAGTGTATACTATCTAATAGGCTAGTATTGGTTGGTACGAGTTAATAGCTTAGTCAAATCCGAGTAGATGTTTAATATGAGGTAAAGATAAGGGTTAGTATAGCAACACACGTAGCCGGACCAAGGTGCGGAGTGAAATTCTCTAGATGCCGACCAAGGATTTAGAGATACATAACTTATCAACTTTACATGCAAGATATCAGGATAGACTGTAAAGTAATTAGATTACCAGAGTTAGGAACCTGTGGGGAACACTAAACCCTAGTTACTTTTATAATTTGATTAAAACTTCGAAAGTTGAATTTGTTAGTTGTTCATTCTTATTTAGTTAATCATTTTCATTAATTTAGAAAAAAACCCCCTTTTTGTCTTTTGGTCTATTGGAAAAGTAGTTGGCTAAATAATAGTAATAATAAAATAAGTTAAGTCTGAACTATTTTCCTTGTGGGATCGATCCCAACCTCATTAGTTGGGTTATTTACTTGATACGACCGCTTTACTTCTTATTTGAGAAGTAAGTTTGAGCGTATCAAATTTTGGCGCCGCTGCCGGGGAAAGTAGCTTTTTCGATTAACTTAAATTTATTACTAAATTTAGTCAATATTTTCCTGATTTACTTTTTCTGTTGTTTTTGATTTTGCCAGGTTTGACGTCCTTGTATGCCAAATACACGGAGAGGAAGAGAACCCTTATTCCCTACGATCAGAGTTAGAGTGTACACTATGCAAATGAATCGAAACTTGGGTATAAATGATGATGATCCAAACTGAACATCCCAGCTCCGATTGATGCTCATGGTCGATTATACCTGATAATCCTGATCAGGTGCACAAAGGGGACATATCCGCTCCACGTCCTCAAGAATACTACAGAGGTTATGACAATATTGCAGATTCTGATGGGCCACTTGTCTTGCCCCTCTACCAGAAGGTCACACCTTTGTAGTCACTAGTAGTCTAATGCAAATGCTCACGGCTAGAGGTTTGTTTTCAGGACTACCGTCTGAGGACCCACATGCCTATAGCTAAGGTGAGGGCAGTGTGTAAAATTGTGTAGGGAGGCCTGATTTGAATTTGGATGTAATAGGGCTAAGAATATTTCCTCTCTCACTGACGGGAGCTGCCATTTGGTTCACTGAGCTCCCTTATAACTTCAATTTTCACTTGGAACCAACTGAGGAACGTTTTCTTAGCACGTTACTACCCGCTCCAAGAAACTAAATCACAAAGACAGAGTGAACAACTTTGTGGCACTACCAGGAGAGTCAGTTAGTAGTTCTTGGGATAGGTTCACTTCATTTCTGAGAAGTGTCCCCAATCACCATAGATGATGAGTCACTGAAAGAATACTTCTACCGGGGACAGGATGATAATAATAAAGCGGTATTGGATACTATAGCAGGTGGTTTTATGGGGAATGTCCTTATGCTGAAATTGCCGAAAATTAGAGAAAATCTCCGGAATAATAAAGCATGGAGCACTAGGAAGACAGATACTGGGAGAAATACTTTTGCAGTACAATCTACACACAACCCAGCCACAGATGAGATTCGTGAAGAGATGGACAGATGAGAACTGAGCTTGGGTTGGTGTTACACATATGTCACTGGGGGTGCAGAAAAGATAAACGCAGTGAACTACTTGTCTAAACCACCACCACCAACTGATGATTATTATTATGAGAAAGATTCTTATGCAGTAAATGATCAGACGGGGGTTTCCGACCGAATGCCCAAGGATCCAATCAGGAGAATTGGCGCCAAGGTCAAGGAAACAAGGTCGGAACTATGGTAACTACAACCGTGAGGGTAATTATGTTCGTGATGGAAACTACAACCGCGACAACAACTTCAACACGGGTAACTATGGTAACATAAATGAGAGGAGTGGGCCCTATGTTCCTCCTCAAAATCGTGAAGTTGCTCCTAGGGATGGTGGAGGTAGTATGGCGAGTTGAGGATATGTTGCACAAGATGATGAGGAGGTTCGATGCTAGTGATGAGCACACCAAAGAGTTAAGGAGTGATGTAGCAGGTATTGGACAGAAAGTTGATACACATGCCATATCATTAAGCAGCTTGAATTGCAAATGGCTCAATTATCTGCAACTGTGAACACACGGCAACCGGGCACTCTTCCTAGCAACACTGTCCAAAATCCGAAAAATGATGGACACTGTATGGCAATTACTACTCGTGGTGGTAAGCAAACTATTGACCCACCTATGCCTTCTATTGTGGAAAAGGTGATGAAAGATAATGATGAAGTGGTAGAGGTTAGTGATGAAGAAGAAGATAACTGTAAAGATGCTGAAGTGTCTAAAATGGTAACTCCCATGCCTAGACCTCCACCCCCTTTCCTCAAAGATTAGTGAAAAAGACCGAGGATGGTAAATATCGGCGTTTTATAACAATGTTGAAGCAACTTTCTATCAATGTCCCTTTAGTAGAAGCTCTTGAACAAATGCCCGGTTATGCCAAGTTTATGAAAGATCTGGTTACAAAGAAAAGATCGGTCACTTTTGAGGAGGATGATATAATGCAGCATTGTAGTGCTATTGCTACAAGATCTTTAGTGCAAAAGAAAGAAGATCCGGGTGCGTTCACTATTCCTTGTACAATCGGGTTATTACATTTTGCGAATGCATTATGTGATCTGGGGGAAAGCATAAATATCATGCCCCTCTCGATTTACAAGAAGTTGGGTTTGGGTGATCCAAAGCCCACTGCGATGCAGCTACTGATGGCCGATCGAACAGTAAAAAGGCCTATAGGGATACTCCATGATGTGCTAGTAAAAGTGGAGTCGTTCATATTTCCGGCAGATTTTGTTATTCTTGATTGTGAAGTCGATTTTGAGGTGCTATTATTCTTGGGAGGCCATTCCTTGCTACGGGTAGAGCCTTAGTTGATATGGAAAAGGGGCAAATGAAATTTCAGTTGAACAATGAAGAAGTGACTTTCAACATTTGTAGGTCCATGCGGCAGAGTGGTGAGCTCCAATCGGTATGAGCATGTATTGGCTGCCTCACAAGACTTGATTCCATGGTTCGCAGATTTTGCGAACTACTTAGCTAGTGATATTGTTCCATCGGACTTGTCCTTTCATCAAAGGAAAAAGTTCATGTACGATGTGAAGAAGTTCTTTTGGGATGAACCATACTTATATAGGAGCTGTGCTGATGGGCTTATTCGGCGTTGTGTGCTAGAAGTTGAGATGTTGAGTGTTTTAGAGGCATGCCATTCCTCACCCTTTGGTGGACATCATAGTGGTATCCGGACTGCTCATAAGATCTTACAATGTGGTTACTATTGGCCAACTATTCATCAAGATGCTCATGAGTTCACCAAAGCGTGTGATAGATGCCAAAGAGATGGCGGCATTTCAAGAAAGCAAGAGCTCCCTCTAAACCCCATTCTTGTGATTGAGTTATTTGATGTTTGGGGTATTGACTTTATGGGTCCGTTTGTGAGTTCTCATGGAATGAAGTATATTTTAGTAGTAGTTGATTATGTATCTAAGTGGGTGGAAGCGCCCTCGCGAACAATGAGGGGAAGAGTGTCACTGCGTTCTTGAAAAAGAATATATTCTCTCGATTTGGTACCCCACGGGCAATTATTAGTGATGGGGATCCCACTTTTTTAACAAATTGTTCAAGGGATTATTGGAGAAATATGGGGTTCGCCATAATGTGCCACTCCTTACCATCCTCAAACTAGTGGGCAAGTTGAAGTATCAAATAGGGAGATCAAACAGATTTTGTCAAAACAGTGAACGCTAGTAGAACAGATTGGTCAAGGAGGCTTGATGATGCTCTTTGGGCCTAGCGTACAGCGTATAAGACTCCATAGGTATGTCCCATACCAACTAGTATATGGGAAAGCATGTCATCTTCCGGTTGAATTAGAGCATAAAGCCATGTGGGCTATGAAGAAGTTAAAAATGGACTGGAACGAAGCTGCAGAACAACGGTTAAATGGGTTAAATGAACTCGATGAATTTCGCCTAAAAGCTTATGAAAGCTCAGCCCTCTACAAAGAAAAGATGAAGAAGTACATGACCTAAAAATCGAGAAACGAGAGTTTATGATTGGGGATTCGGTGCTTTTATTCAACTCTAGATTGCGCTTGTTTCCGGGCAAGCTCAAGTCCAAATGGACTGGCCCTTACTTGATCACCCAACTATTCCCTCATGAGCGGTTGAGTTGGAAAACAAGGAAGGTGTGCGGTTTAAGGTGAACGGACAACGTCTAAAAATCTATAAAGGTCATGCGGAATCGGCGAATGAGGTGATTGAGGCATATCATCTTGATGAAGCTGAGTAATCGAGTGTCCTCAGTCGTGCCGCGACGTTAAATCAGGCGCTGGTTGGGAGGCAACCCAATATGTATCATCTAACCACTTTATAGTTTTCTTTCTAGTAACGGTAGCATTTTCTACTAATGGTTGTCAATTTTCAGGTAGCACATCTCCAGGAAGTTCTGCAGAAAATTACTCTGCCACATTCACTGACGGATACATCGACGGACGTCACGCCTGTGACGGACCGTCGCATTACTCCGTCGTGCCAGGTACGTTCTTGATTTTTTTGAAAAAATTAGGGACATGCGATGGAACCTATGACGGACCGTCACAGCTGTGACGGACCGTCATCAGGGTTTCGTCACTTCATTACCCAGCAACCCGACCCGACCCGGCTAAGGAATTTTAAAAGTTTTAAAACCTTTTTAAACTCCCCACCCCTTCATTAAACCGTTTCTTTCCTCTTTCTCCCATTTCCTCCCCTTTCAACTTCCTTCCCTTCCCAAATTCCCCACATTCTCCCTTTCCCCATCCCAAATCTCCTTTCTTGGTCGGAGTCTGCTGCTGTGATTCTCAGTTTTCTTTTGGGTGCCATCACTTCGTGTTGTTTTCTCCTCTTCCAAGGTATGTGTTTCTGAACTCTACCCATTTACTCTTCATTTTGGTTTTTATTTACTATTAGCATGTGGGTCTTTGATCTTTGACCATATCTTGTCTAACCTAGGTTATTAGTCCCACGAAATGCTTGATAAAACTCGAGAAATTAGGGCTTTAGACTTGTAAATTTGATAGGTATTTAGGTTAAAGAGCGTTAGGGAAATGTTGGGTCTTTGGTTTGAATCACATGGGTTGATTGTGGCATCCCCAGTTCTATCTCTGAATGACAGAACGAAACCCCGATGATGGACCGTCGTAACCACTACGGACCGTCATAGGGTCCGTCCCAACACCCCACAACTTGTTTTCTCCAAGTGTCCACCAACGAATACATGTGACGGACGTCATGCCCACGACGGTCCGTCCTGCACAACCGTCTTGGTTGTCAGAGACCCCTGTCCTAAGGGTCTCAATAATTTTTCCAAGTGTCCACTGACGGACACCTGTGATGGACCGTCATGCCCATGACGGCCCGTCCTGCACAACCGTCGTGAAGGTCAGAGACCCCTGTCCTAAGGGTCTCATCACTTTTTCTAAGTGTCCACTGACGGACACATGTGACGGACCGTCATACCCACGACGGTCCGTCCTGCACAACCGTCGTGACGTCAGAGACCCCTGTCCTAAGGGTCTCAACACTTTTTCTAAGTGTCCACTGACGGACACATGTGACGGACCGTCATACCCACAACGGTCCGTCCTGCAGAACCGTCGTGATGGTCAGAGACCCCTGTTCTAAGGGTCTCAACACTTTTTCTAAGTGTCCACTGACAGACACATGTGACGGACCGTCATACCAACGACGGTCTATCCTGCACAACCGTCTTGGTTGTCAGAGACCCCTATCCCAAGGGTCTCAATAATTTTTCTAAGTGTCCACTGACAGACACATGTGACGGACCGTCATGCCCACGACGGCCCGTCCTGTACAACCGTCGTACCAGTCAGAGACCTTCCTTCTGAGAGTCTATATTGTTAAGTATTACATGACGGACCCCATGACGGTCCGTCATACTCACGACGG
Source organism: Solanum lycopersicoides (assembly GCA_022817965.1). NCBI lineage: Eukaryota > Viridiplantae > Streptophyta > Magnoliopsida > Solanales > Solanaceae > Solanum > Solanum lycopersicoides. The sequence goes on from CM040621.1 coordinate 16,709,196, forward strand.
GCCGTCACCAGGTCTGTCGTGCCTTACTGCTACTACAGAGCTGTTATTACTGCTTTGAATTTATGTGTATTTTGTCTCATTTTTTTCTTGTCATGTTTGCTCCTTCTAGTACTAATGATGATTCTTTACAGGTACTACCTCTCATGGCACCTAAACAAGATCGCATTTACGCACGTGGGCGTTCAAAATCTGTCGCCCTGTCTGCCCGACTGGTGATAGGCTCTGATGATAAGCATGATCCCGAGTACGTACCCCAAGGCACTGCTACTACAACACGAGATCCACGTGCACCGAGAGTCACGCCCAAGAAGGTGGCGTCCGGCGTAGTCACTGCCTCCCAGTCTGATGAGGAGCGCACACTAACCGGCACACCTTCTGGGTCAGCTGCTCAAGACGAAGGAGCATCTGTCTCCTTAGGAGTTTCGTGGTCAGAGGAAGCCTCCGGGTACGCAGAAGCCTCTGCACCCGCCACAGCTACACAATCTGCCTCAGCTGATGAGGCTGACAACACTGACTCCACTCCTGGCTCACCAACTGGAGTTCCTTCCCCGGTTGCCGACCAGCCCAACCGGTGGTGTGTCGACGGGCAATACCAATTATACTTAGACGCCAAGGTTCTCAATGACAAAGGCGTCATGACACGGACCATTACACTGGAGAGGCGGGTCCTTACGGGAAGTCTCCCCACCATGCCGGATATTCACACTCTCTTCACCAGACACCGGCTGGAGTGGACGACTCGTTCTTTGGGCCGCTACAGTGAGGAGTTGGTCCGAGAGTTATATGCCTCTTATGTGGCCACTCTCCAATCACAGATAGATAGGCGGGCTGCCCCCGCCAAACAGGACCCACTTGAGCACGTCCGAGTATGCGGCATACAGGTCGACATCTCCGTGCCAGCCATCCGCCGATATCTGTACGGAGAGGATGTTGATACCACCAGGACACCTCTCACCGCCGAGTTCGACTACCGGTGGCAAATTGTGAAAGAGGGCCGGTTCTTTCGTGAGCCATCGCTGAGAGAGACCACCAAGAGGTGGATGACCCAGCACTTGTCTATTGATGGAGAGGCTGGTGATTGGGTCATGGAGCCAAAGGGAGCCATCAGGAAGGCCAACTTGACCTTTACGGCCAAGTTTCTTAGGTTGATAGTCCGCCACTGCCTTTCCCCCACTGCTGCTGATAATATAGTCACATGGGATCGTGCAGTTCTGATGTCCGCAATGATGGCAGGGTTCGATGTCGACTTCGCTTGGCTTCTACAGGCGGTCATGAACGAGAGGGCTTTCAAGGTCACCACGACTTACCCTTTTCCTTGCATGGTTTTCTCTTTATGCAGATCTGCAGGTGTGCCCATTTAGCACATTGACCAGCTCAGGACCCCGCAGGGAAATATTGACATCGGCCTCATCAGGGATGAGGCCAATGAGTTGGCTCCACGCAAAGGGCCCCGCCGGGAGGTGGTCCCACTTGGTGAGAACCTGGCAGATACCACAGAGCATGCTCATGCGGCTTCCCAGGCTGCTTCTGCACACACTGACACTACCCCGGTCGAGTCTATCCCGGGTAGTAGCACTGCCCCGAGCTCCTCTCGCTCGGCTCCTTCCGCCACTCTGGTCCCACTTGCTAGGGTCCAGAAACTCGAGGCACAGATGGCTACACTTCTGCATCACATCCAGCCTTGGATGCAGAGGTCTATTGCTGAGGAGAGGAGCGCATGGAGCGCAAGATGGCACAGCACACAGAGAGGAAGATCGCAGAGGTACATCAGCGCTTAGACGCTTTTGAGTTGCGAGTGCTAGCCCGACCAGCACCTCCGGTGGACATGTCGACCCTTCAGGCTGCGGTTGAGATCTGCGGGCTGATCTTGATACGATCTTAGAGGCGAGGGTGCCTGAGTCTGAGGCCCTTTCTGCAGAGCCTGCTGAGGACACAGTGATGGCTGCTCTTTTTGCCACTTCTGATGTTCCACCACCTCCCCCACGAGAGCATGCCAAGAGACGCAGGGGTCGAGAGGAGGATGAGGCTAGGGCAAGGAAGAAGGAGCGCCGTGAGATGGAGGCTGCGAGGAGAGCCTCGATTGCTGACGAGGAGGCCCGTACGTTGAGGGCTGTAGAGTTAGCTGCCGGGGCGTCTAGCTCCAGAATTGTAGATAGTGTGGGAGGCACTACTGATGGTGCTGTTGATGCTTAGGACACTACTGAGGGTGTCCAGACTATGCATGGAGAGGGTTCCGGTGAACCGGACCCACCAGCTTGCTGATCGCCGGCGCTTAGCGCCTCAGGTTTGCTTCACTTACCTTTCGCGTATTTTAGTTTTCTTTATGCATTGGGGACAATTGCATATCTTTTGTTGGGGGTGGGGTAAATGGAAAGTGAGTACTTGGGTGAATTCTGAGTAGCCCAAGTTCACGATCCTCTTTGGGGGTTTTCTTGCCTGTGTTCTTTTTCCCCAAAAGACTGATTACTTTTATTGTTGAACCGGCATGTCATATCTTATGTATATAGTATAAATCTGAAGCATGATGGCCAAAACAAATATGATATCCCAATAATCAAAATGATGCATGACTAGGCATAGTAATTGATAATTGTGTGGTTTGAAACATGAAATAAAGATACACTACTGCATGATCCTGAATCTAAGACTCGAACTAGGTGTCTAATAATCTGGGAATGTAAGGAATGTCAAGTGAGTGTGAGGTGAATTCGAATGTCCACCATCAATACTGAGCTAGAACTTGCCTGGTTAGTCCTGCTAAAAGTGAGTCAAATCAAACAATTAGGAAAGGATCATAGGCCTTTGTTCGAAATAGTCAATCTTAAGCCTAAAAAAATAACAGAAAACCAAATGAAGTTAACCCTTATTGATCCAAATGATTTGAGCCTAAAAACAGATCTTTCTTTGTCATCCCAACTAATCTTCTCGGGGAACAATGTGTTGGCCCTGGTCCCTCCTTGGACATGTGCACCTCAATTTATGCCAAAAAAGCATAAGTTGAGGGTGGCTAATGCAGAAAGCAGCCTTGTCGTAGCCCTGACCCAACCATGGGTATTGTGAACCTTAACTCATGGCAAAGTCATGAGTTGAGGGTGGCTGTTATAAGGAATACTCCGGAAAATTGGGGTTAAAAAAAAAAGTGACTAAAAATATAAAAAAAAAAAATAATAAAAAAAATAAAAGAGAAAAGTCACTCACATATAAGGATGAGAAAGGGAAAGCAGCAATGTAAAAAGAAAACTGAGAAATTGGGCGAAATAGAATGATAAAAAGGTAGTGCGTTTAGTCGATATGTCAAGGAGGGCAACAAGTCACTAAAATATACCTAAATATACCCTGCCTGACCGTGAGCCTATGTTACAAGCTAAAAAGTCCTATTGTGATCCTAAGAGTTGTATGGCGAACTTAAAGTGGTGAAAATAAGGGCAAGCCTATGGCAATATGTATAAATGAGTTGTGAATTTGTTCTGAGAGTGAGTGTCGAAAAGTGATCCTTATACTCAAACTAAAATCATTTTGTGAAAAATGAGGATGTTATTTGAAGTGAGGACGGTAGTTGCAACACCGGAAATATTAGCACCTCGGTGAGAAATTGAAGAGTATAGGTGTCATTGCGTAGTGAGTCTGTGTCATGGTCTGATTCTACACAAATCAATGCCTAATAGTGATACCATGCATGAACATAATGAGAATGATCGGGATTGATAGCCAAATGATTGCGAAAGTTAAAATATGGATACTCTTGTACAAAGATTTTGTAGTGAGTCATAGTGTGTCACTTGAGGACAAACAACGAATTTAAGTTGAGGGTGTTGATGTACCGTGGTTTCACGGTATTTCTAATGCTTTTTCCTTAAGTTTAGTGTGTGTCGAAAGCCTTTTTGTGTTGATTTTTATGTAAGTTTCTCTTTGTTTGCAGAAAATCTGTCCAAGGATGAACGCGGAAGTTTTTGAGAAAGAAATGCAGAAGAGACCACCTACGGAACTTATGACGGTCCGTCGAGGCTGTGACGGTCCGTAGGTGGCATCGTAGTGAGGAGAGAAGCTGCTGAAGGAAGGTGGGGAAGTCTAACCAAGTGTGGGATTATGGAAGTCCATGACGGATCGTCATAGCCACGACGATCCATCTGCTTGTTCATCGTGATGATCATAGAAGTAGTCCCAGTACCCAAATTCCAAGAAGTTCAAGTATTTTGGAACGGAGACCCTCGACGGACCATCATGCTTAAAATGGTCCGTCATACCTGTTCGTCGAGGGTAAGGAAGAAATCAGCAGAAGAATGTGTGAAGTATGGGACGACGGAGGCCATGACGGTTCGTCGTGTCCATTACGGTCCGTCACGTGGTCCGTCGACCCAGACGCGTTTGGATAGATTTTTAGTAAATAGAATCCTTCTTTGATTAGGTTTTGTTTTTATTATAAATAGTTTGAAAAACCTCGTTTTTGGGGTTAAACTTTTTGATAATTTTTAGTTCTCTTGTTATAGTATTGAACTCTCGATTTTGGGAATTAATATACTTTTTTCGGAATTGATTGTTGGGGATTTTGTTGATTAATCAAGTTAAATTCTGGAATATATTCGTTCTCATAAAAGTAAGTGCATGAATTCTTCCATTAACAATATGAATTGTGTAATTATGAACATGGGTAACTAAACCCCATAGCTAGGGTTGTGGGAGCCATGGGTGAATAACAAGGTAAAATCTAACTAAAATAATAATTCTAGAATGGTGTCTTGCATGTATTGATAATTCTTTCGTGTATAAGTCTTTTTAACGGATGGCCAACGTTAGAACTCGCCTTAATGCTACTTGCCGGACCAAGGAGGTAGATAATAGGAAAAGAATTATCAACATAGATTTAGTGTAGACTATCTAATAGGCTAGTATTGGTTGGTACGAGTTAATAACTTAGTCAAATACCGAATACAATGCTTAATATGAGGTAAAGATAAGGGTTAGTATAGCAACACACATAGCCGGACCAAGGTGCGGAGTGAAATTCTCTAGATGCCAGACCAAGGATTTAGAGATACATAACTTATCACTTTACATGCAAGATATTAGGATAGAATTGTTATAGTTAGATTTACCAAGTTAGGAACCTGTGTGGAACACTTAAGCCCTAGTTACTTTTATAATTTGATTAAACTCCGAAAGCTGAATCTGTTAGTTGTTCAATTTTATTTAGTTAATCATTTTCATTAATTTAGAAATAAAACCCCCTTTTTGTCTTTTGTTTTCTCGGAATATAGTTGGCTAAATAATAGTAATAATAGAATAAAGTTAAGTCTGAACTATTTTCCTTGTGGGATCGATCCCAACCTCATCACTTGGGTTCTTTACTTGATACGACCGCTTTACTTCTTATTTGAGAAGTAAGTTTGAGCGTATCATCTACCGGCCAAAGTAGTACCAAATATGAACAAAAAATCTAGGTGGATACCCTAGCTAGTATTCTTATGGTGGCAACATAGTTCAAGAACTAGGAGATATGAATTGAACCCTCTACATGCCCATTGGCATTGAAGCCTCATCTCATGAAAATCCATTGGGTAAGTGTTCCTCATTGGGGAGTCAACACCTCATGTGGAACTATAGGGTGAATCTTCCTCTAAGGGAAGCCAACACCTCTCATTATCAAGTTCACTCGGTGCTAAGATAAGTCCCTTTTGAAATGTCTTTCTTTATTAATCATCGCTTAGGTTAGGTCACAGGGTCTAATCCCTTATATAGTCATTATCATTTAGCTCAATAGGTATTGCATGAGAATATCCGTTCATGGCAACCCTCATATGGGAGATTAGCATATCATTATCATCATTTCATCATAAGGCACATAGGCAAGTAATCACTAACCTTATATCATTTCATCTTAAGCATAATATCACATTCACATAGTCAAGACATTTCAATTCAACATCATACCAACACCTATATAGGCTATTCACAAGGTATACTTCAATTGAACTACATCCTCAATCACAAGCCATCATAATTGATGTAAAGGTTAGGATCATGAAGACTTACAAAATCTCTTTCAAAAGCCATCATCATGTTCTTACCATCGACCAACCAATTACATACAATAATAGGTGTAGTAACATCAATCAATAGTAATTAATACAAGAGCTAGGTCAAATGCATCATCACTATCCCAATTAACATCAATAAAGAACCTATGGTTTGGGGAATTAGGGTTCATCATGAATTCTTCAAGAATTAGATCCAACCCCAACAATACATTACCCTAGTCAATCCATACATGAGATAGAATAGATTAAACAAGTCTAATAATCAAATCATTCTTCGATTCCCATCAATTCATGACCAAGATCTAAGATTTGCGGAAATTGGGGAAGGAAACATGATCAACATGTTATTGCATCAATTAACATCAATTAATCAACAATCTACACTCAATTAGTCATAGGAAATCACAATTTATAATCAATATGAACTTTAGAAGAAAACCCATTTGAATTGGAAAACCCATGAAATTGGGTAATTTAGAGATCAACCTTGAAAGGACCTCTTGGGGAAAGGAATCCCAAGAGTGAAGAACCCATACATTAATGAAGATAAATCCACGAAATTGAAGTGAAATCCTAGAGAAATTGACCTTCTACTTCAAGCTTTGTTCCTTCTTCAATGGAGGAATTGGGAGAGAGAAAGTAGAGAGAGATGAAAGCTTTTGGGTTTGTTTTGGGAATTTAGTTTAAGTGAGTGAAAAATGACTTAAAACTGACCCTTAGTATATATATAATCACCCCCTAAATTACCCAAAAGACACCTCACTTAAATGAGTTTTTTTGTGAAGTCAAAAAGCCAAATATACGATTTTACCGAATCTGGGAAGTGGCTCCGCGTCACGAGGCTACTTCCCATTTTTATTTTTGAAAAAGTGGTATTAGGCAGTAAGGTCCGTGTGGGCTGCGCGTCGCGGAGCAGCCCTTTGGATCTGGACTAACGCAGGCTGCTTTGACAGCCTGCCCACCCATGTTGGGGTCCTCCTCAAGGACCCTTCGGGGGGTCCTTGGGGAGTCATTATCAGACTTTTAGGCCCTATATACTACACTATACCTAACAAAAGTCTTTTTACAAGTTTTAGACTCCATTTGACCCTCTCAAACCATCCCCAAACATAGCAACGTCAACTAGTTCAATTAAGCTAGTTTCCGGATGTCATGTAGATTCATTGACTTTTGGCTCTAAAACTTCTCGGATGACTTATAACCATTATTTTAGGTCTTTACACAGTATATAAACCTTAGACACTCATGTTATGCTCTATATTAGGCCTCGATTTTTCGGAGTGTTACCTAGGTAGTGCAACAAAGTTATTCACCTTATCATTGTGGTTGAGCTTCTTGGACACTGGATAGTACCTCACCAAAAACACCTCACAACTGATACCAAGTGTAGATAGAGTTATAGGGAAGCTCAGTGAATCACATAGCAGCATCGCTTGTCATTGATAAATGGAACACTCTCAACCCTATGACATTCATATCAAAGTCTGGTCTCCCTACACAACTTCTGCACACAGACCTCAGTTTTTCTATATAATCATGTGGGTCCTCTAATGGAAGTCCCTAGAAGAAGACCCTCGCGGTGAGCATCTGCATCAAGCTATTCGTCACCCCGAATGTGTGCCCAGGTGGCAAGGGGTAGGACAAAGGTCCATTAGAGTCTGCGTTGTTCACGTTGCCCCTGTAGTAATCCTAAAGTCATGGGGCCTCTGGAGGTTACATCCTCAAAGCCTCACCTAACTAATTCTCACCGTGTGCCTCAACTAGTAATGGAGGCTGCTGGCCTGCATCATCACCTAGATTCCCTCTGTTAGGGTTAACTGGAGCCCCTTGGTTTTCCATTCTCCTCAAGGTTCGATTCAGTTTTGGATCGTATTGAGTGAGTAGTTCACCTCGGCTCCATTTACTTGGCATACACTAAAGCTAGACCTGATAGAAACAAAAAGAAAAAAAAAAGTAAAATCAGGAATATGTTGACTAAATTTCAATTATGTAATTAATGTTAATCTAATAGCTAGATTCCCCGACAGCGGCGAAAAAATCTTATACGCTCAAATTACACCTCACTAAAGAAGTTTAAGCGATCATTATCAAGTACAGAACCCAACTAGTAGGTTGGAGTCGATCCCACGAGGAAAATGGTTTAGACTTAACTTCAATTCATGATTATATCTATTTAGTCAATGTCCTTCCAAAATAGGTAAGTAAAGGGGGGGGGGTTGTGAAATAAATTCCGTAAACAGTGGATTTATAAATTAGACAAAAGTAAACGTTGGTTTTTATCAATATGAGAGAGTAAATAGGGTATTTGTGTTCCCCACAGGTTCATAACAGAGTATTCTTCGCAATAACAATCTTTTCCTTGTGCATTACATGCAAAGTGATAAGTTTGGTATCTCTAAATCCTTGGTCCGGCATGTAGAGAATTTCACCACGCACCTTGGTGTGGCTACGTGTGTATAATTTATTAACCCTTACCATTACCTCATATTAGACATCATAATCGATGTATGTCTTAGTTATTACATCGCACCAATCGACACTATCCTATTAGATAGTATCACACTATATCTATGTTGATAATTCTTTTCTTATTAACTACCTCCTCGGTCCGGCGAGTAGAAACAAGGCGAGTTCTAACGCGTGCACTCGTTAAAAAGACTACTAAGCGAATGAATTATCAATGCATACAAAAACACTCTTAGAGAATTGCTTAATTGCTAGTCATACTTTGTTAATTACCCATGGTTCCCACAACCCTAGTTGTGGATTTATTTACCCATGTTAACAAGATCACAATTCATGTTATTAGATGAAGAAATCATGAACTAACTTTAAAATGAAGAATAAACCCAGAAATCTTTGCATGAATTTGCAAGAAAAATCGTTCAAACCAAATCCCGAAATTGATTAATTGCCAAAGTTGCAAAAACCCAATCTCCAATACACAAAGTACAACAAAAGTAATAGTAGCTAACCTCAAAAATGAGGTTTTAATACCCTATATATAGAAATAAAGTCCTAAAGAAAAAGGAATTAAAATAACGAAAGTTTTCTTCAGGTAACGCGACATCAATCGACGAACCAACTGACGGACCGTCGATTAGTCGACGGTCCGATGTCTGCTTTCGTTAGTCAGGACATAGAATATATTTTTCTCCTTCGGAAGGAACCCTCTTTGAATCAAATGACGGACCAACAGTACTGTTTGTTTATCCATCTATTGGCCGTCGATGCTCCTCCGTAGCTCCATACATAGAATATTCCAAAATCAGGTACTGGAACCTTCTCTGAACCAAACGACGGTTCACCACGATGGTCCGTCCTTTCGTGGTTCCACACTTTGTCAGACATTCCTGATTTTCCTTCAATGTCCTAAGCTGCTCATCTATTGTCACTGCCTGTGGTCCGTCGATTGAACGAAGGACCGTCGATTGCCTCCGTAGTTTCTGGTTCTGCAATATTTTCAGTTATTTTCTTTTATTGCCACGTGAACATCTTTACTTCAAAACAAGTTACAAAACTTGTTAAAAATACTACAAAGAGGTTTTAGACACACATAACTCTTAAGTGAAATGCGTTAGAAGTATCGTGAAATCATAAAACATCACTCGCATCATTCCTACTTATTGGACAAACGAGGTAGTGAATGAGCAAAAGATTAAACAACAAAGATATTTTGGATGCTATCTAATAGTTTTATGTCAATTAGAGTAAGGGTGAAAACTAAACTGCATTGATATGACGACTAATCTAAGGTAAAGGTGAGGGTTTGTAATTCAAACACCCACATATGGACCAAGTTATGTGGTGAAATTACCAACTTAAAAGATCAATCACTTAGGGATACCTAACTTACAAAGTTTGCATGTTAAAAACAAGGAAATGAATACTATTATTTGAATTATTGCGTTAAGAGCTTGTTAGGAACACATATACCATAGTTTCCTTCTCATATTGATAAAGTCTGAATTTTGTGTACTTGTTAGTTAAGCATTCAAATCTGTTACATACTTACAATATCCCCATGTTTACTTTTCTGAGAAATTTTATGACTAATTGAAAACAGTAGTGAGTTAAGTTTAAGTCTAAACCATATTCCTCGTGGGATCAACCCCAACCTACAAGTTGGGTTTTTTATTCGACAACGATCGCTTATACATCTTTAGAAAGGTGTAACTTTAGCATATAAGGAACAAAAAATGGTTGTTGAGTGTCAACCATGTCAAGGGTGTGGGCTCGGGCTGTGATAGTATGTGAAAATAAAAAATAATTAAAGAATGTGAAAATTAAAAAGAAAGAGAAGATAAATAAGTTTATTAGCCTTAAAAAGACAAATATTACCTCTTCTAAAAAGCTTTATACAATATACAAAGATAGATACATTAATTATTTCATATTACTTAGATAAGAGATATTAACAAGTAAACGAAACTATATAAAATTATATAAAAGAATATTAATTACTTAGAAAGATAAAAAAAATTTTGAAGCTCTTGAACTTAAAAAAAATAATATGGAAAGTAAGGTTGAAAATTCTCACAAAATGATTCAGGTATGGAATTGGTTTAAGGGACAACAAAATAAATTTCTTAAATTAATTGACGTGGGGAAAACTTATCCTCTTTAGGGCATCTCCAACCCTAAACTCTATATTACTCTCCCAATTTAGAGTTATCTATAGTCCAAACCTATTATCTATTTGCTCTCCTAAAAAGAATTTTTTTCTCTCTTCTCAATATTGTATTATTATTTCTATTTCATTGTTATTTTCTTATTTCATAATATAAATTTTTTATTTCTTTTTCCCCAGAATTAATTTATTAATTTTCATGTCATATAAAATTTTATTTGTTTATTTTTTCATTTAATATAAGATTGTATTTTATTCTAAATTTAAAATAGAATAATTGCAGGAAAATACTATTAATATACAAATTAATGGACAAATTCAAATAAAAATATTATAATTACATAAATACTCAATTTTTGAAATTGTTAAGTTGCTCCAATAAATGCTCTATTAATGCATTACGTAGTTCAAAATGAGCATTTTTATCCATGTCTAGCTAGAAGTTGTTTGAATCAAAGATTTTCATCTTTCACCATTTACGTCGTTAGAGTTTGCTTTAAGATCAGGCTGATCCTCAATTATCATGTTGTAAAGTATAATGCATATAGTCATTCTATCATGTATCATTTTCTTTCTGAAAAAATTTGACTGTCTTGGAAAAATTGCAAAATTTGATTGAAAAAACCAGAATGCACGTTTAACATCTTTTCGGCATGATTCTTGTTTCATCGTGAATTAATTATTATATTATATCTTGTATTGTAATTTATCTTGCTTTTAAATTATTGTGTTATGTATTTTATTGTTATCTTGTATTAAATTATCATATTATGTGTTGTATTTTTAAATTAAAATTTTCATCTTTTCATTTTAATTTAGTTTGTTCTTTATAGTGAAAATTAATAATAAATTCAAATATATTATCGACGAAAATTAAAAAAAAAAACTATGAATTCGGGATAAAAGTAGTATATATTAAATAAATATTTTTAAAAATATTATATTACAATTAAAAAGAAGTATGAATATTAAATATTTAATTAATGGAATTATATGTAAAATTACATGTTAATTAGAATGTAATAGAAATAATAATAAAATATCAAAAAGTGAAATAGAGAGTGTGAATAGTAGCTCTCCAAATATGAAAAATAGAGAGTGATATAGAGTTGGGTTGGAGTGCCCATCTCTATTTTACTCTCCAAATATAGAGAATGGAGAATAAAATAGAGGTGGATTGGAGATTGTCTTATATACAAAAGAGGGGAATTTAAGAGTTGATTATACCATTAATAATAAATTTAATATAAATCAATGTTAATAATTATATATACTTAATAATAAAGTGATTTAAATTTTCAGCAAATATTTTAACGGAAATATAAGAAAAAAGACATAAATAGCAATGGGCGCTATTAAGAATTGTGTCACTTCACCTCATCTTTATCTAGTTTTATTAACTGATAGAGATAATAATTAAAACAATTTTGTAATTGTAATTCACTTGAAAATTTGTTGTGGTAATTTCACTTTTATATAAAAGTATACATATTACAGTATCTTTATTTAATATAGGGGCAAGATAGTGATTCAACTTTGCACTTCAAAATATTTCACTTTTACTAGCAATAGTAGTATTTATATAAATTAATCTTTCAGTTTTCTTCAACGGATGAAATGCATCTGTTTGTTTTCCCAGCAATAAGTAATAGCATAGGGGGGAAAATAGTAATCCAATTTCGAAGTACGGAGCTTCTCACTTTTCGTAATATACTAGTTTCACGGCACGTTACTTTCACGTGTGTATTATATAATATAATATACGATGTTGTAAAATAGAATTAATATTACTAAATTAAAGATTTTCAGTACATAATTATAACTGAAAGAACATTGGACAAGTGCTTTAAATGATTAATAAAGATTGTCATATAGTATATTGTTTTTTTGACCAAATTGACCAAATTCATTGAGACAATTTCAAAATACATTCAAAATTTAAATATGGGAACAAAGTGACATTTTTAGTAGTATTGTTTTCTTTAACTTTACTCAATTCGGTAAACAAACTTAACCAACGAAATAGAAAAATAATATCAATATAAAAAAGGTCACCAATAGCATTCCTCTTGAGGTGATGACTATAAATGATGGATGCCATTTAAGTACAATTTTTTCTCTTGAGTATTAATACTTGAAATTTAATATTTATATGAAACTAATAACGATTACTATAAATATTTCAATATTTTATTTTCAAAAGTATTTCTTTTACAAAATATTATTACTTAATTAATATTTGAGTAAGACTATCAAATAGATGTAATTTTACGGATGCAACAACCCGAAAGTACAACCTAGAAGTTAGATCACTCTTGAGTCGCCACACAGTGTACTTGACCTCTCAGAGATCTTGTACAATCCCTTAGACATCATTCATTGCATATATACGAAAAGTAGTGCGGAACTAAAAAATTTTCTTCAAAAACATAATGCGGAATCATTTCATAAAACTTGTAACATATGTCTCAAAAACCAACATGATTACAAAAGTTTTGGGTCACAACCTATAAGTCTAACATAGAAAAGAACATAGGGGTGGTGTCGTCGAATGCTATGAGGACTCACCAATCTTCACTTCTTGAAAGCCTTGGAAACTCCAACCTTCAGGCAACTCAATCTCTTGAAGACCCTACATTGGATTGGAATGTAGGCAAAATATGTGTTAGTACGAAATGTACTAAGTATGGAAACTAACATACCAACATAAGATATCTCAAAGGGTTAGTCAACAATATACATAATCATAAGAGATAAAAGCATAAACATAACATGAATACCATAGGCATAATAAAGCATTATAAAGCATATAAGAGGTCATACTCAAATCATTGTCCTTCTTACTCAAATAAGCGACATCACAAGCCACCTCGAAGTATACTTGTGCAAGGCAAACGTAGCATCCCATACTACTACGAAAGCTAAGTACCTCTCTTTGATCATTATTGATCATAATCCACTTTCATAATTAAGACCTAAGTTCTTCATGTCATATGAGCACCATGCCCCTAGATCACCTCAAAACACACTTGTGCAATGCATGTGACGCATCCCATTCTACCCCACATACTAAGCATATCTTGAAGTCACCCTAATTCACTTTCATCAATCTTAGATCTCACTATTAGACCTACTTCATATTGACAAGGAACTATCATCTTAAGTCAATCATGTCATGAAAAGCAACCATAGCCACTACCCAAGCTAAACATACATCACATAGGGGTCATGTCATAGATAGATTCAAGTCATACTTGTGCCATGTATGGTGGCATCATACTGCCATCTACCCAAGCTAAACATACATCACATAGGGGTCATTTCATAGATAGCTTCAAGTCATACTTGTGCCATGTATGGTGGTATCCTATACTACCATCTACACTAAGTACTCCTCTAGGCCAACCTAATCCGAGCTAACTTATCGTGCACTCTTGTCTATTAAGCTTAACATACTAACATAATAGACCAACCACAATGGAGAAACCTTACATACAAACCAAGCTAACAAGGAAAGATACACAAGTACCAACCTTACCAACATGCAACCAATCATGTAGATTAAAGCTAATCATAGGGGAGCATGAATTCTCAACCCTAAGCTACCATGAGAAACGTATCTCAGGATATTTCATGAAATACACCTTACATGAAAATCCAGCTACCTTTAGGAGAGTATAGACCTTTCCCCTAAAGCTACCATGAAATGGTTTTGGCTAAACCAAGTCAAGCTACCATGATCAAGTATACTAGCAACACAAGACCAAGATAAACATGGGAGAGCTTGATTTCTCCATCCAAAGCTACCATGAGACTCAACATCTCAAGATACCATTAGTATTTAAACTCATGCCTCCTTAAGATTTACGATCTGAAGGTACCCTTAAGATCTACCATCTCAAGCTATCATGAGATCCACCATCTCAAGCTATCATGATATTCATCATCTCAAGATATGACACCTTGGTCTTAACTCACCAAGTCAATTATACAAGAAGAGGCTATTCAATAACACATCAAGTTATTCTAGTCTATCATGCCTTGATTCATTTTAGGTTCTTAGGTCAACCTAGAATCCATCTATGTGAGAGAACTTACTTCCCCTAGCTTGTTCATGTATAAGTGTCAAAGAGAAATAAAACATCATTACAATCTCCTCATAATGACTTCACCCCCAAACCTAACATCAATGGCATATAAGCCCTACAATCAATTTCTACCTTCAATCTATCATTATACATGTTCAATTACAAGTTAATTCATTCAATTAAATCATTAGAAGGTAAATATATCCATACATTGTCACATAGGTTCAATTCCAACTCTAAAAGTTAAGATCATTCTAAATTAATTAGACCTGGTTCGATTAATATCTGTGTGATTCAATCATCATATAATAGTATACAATACAATTGAATTAAGAAGATCAACTTAGAACATTCATCTTGCCTCTAATGGCCTAAAATCACCATGATCACCTTCAACATGAAACACTAAAATTCACCATGAAAACCTCATAAACATCACATAATCATCATATGAACATAATTGAATGCCACCCACTAGTTTGGTATCACAATCAAGTCTTACCCATAATGCAATCACAACCCTCTCTAAATTGAGGTTCTTTGGATTCACAATTGAGGAAAACTAGGGGAGTTCCATGGATGGAAGAATCCATGTATATAGCCTTAAACCCAGCTTGATTCAATGGTGAATTTCATCCTAGAAACTGTCTACAATTTTGCTTCTTCTTCGATGTTGATTTTGAGAGAGTCTTTGGGAGAGAAAGGTTTTGTTTTTGAGTCTAGAGTCTAAATGGATACTTTACTGCTTAAATACACTCGAAACCCCTAAAATAACCTCCAATAATTAATCCCAAAAGTACCCAAAAGATCCCTACAATTATTGGACCTTTTAACCAATTCTATTTTGACTTAAAAACGATGTGACCAAACTTGTGACACGGTTGCGCGTCGCGGAGGCACTTCCAATTCTTGGTTTTGGAATTTATTTTGAGACAGAATGGTTCGCGGGGCAATGTTTTTTCCCTTTAACTGTGGCTGGCGCGACGCGCAACAGCCTTCACATCTTGGCTGCACAACAACTTTCTTGTCCAACGTTTGGGTCCTCTTTGGGGACCATTAGGGTGGTCCCCGGGGTGTCGTACTCAAACATTTTGACCCTTTACATGTCAGTGTATGTGTAGGAACCATCGATACTCAATTTCACCCTCATTCTATACTCTAAAACTCCACTGAAAAACCCTACTACACACTAGTTCAACTAGGCTAGCTTCCGGACGTCTAAGTCATCCTCGAACGTTTCACTTCCAAACTCTTCCAAACTTAACACACTGACTTCTAATACTATAATCAACAATTTTTATGACCTTATAAGCTCATGACACCAATGCTAGACTCTATCTTGACCTAGATCGTTTTATGGGTGTTACAATAGAAAGTATACTTCTATAGTGAATGTCAATAATGTTATAAGTATAATGCAATAGAGACAGAAATATAACATTAAAAATTAATTGTAACAAAAATTAGGTCGTTACATTAAAATGTTATTATAACGAATGATGGTTAAATAGAGGTTTCAGTGTATATTTAGCTTGACCCATTCATATATATATCTATACATATCTATCTATCTATATATATATATATATATATATATATTAGTAGCATAATTTATTATTAATATATGAAAAACATCACCTATAGTTAGAAAATATTATATTTCTTAAGTTTCTATCTTTTTTTTTTGTGGAATTAGTCATTTTCTAATGAGAGTATCTAGTATCTTATAGAAGTTGTATCATGACATAAAATATTAAAACTTTTTTAATAAAAAAAATTAATAGATGAATAACATTTAAAATATTATTTATAGAATCTTTATTTCAATTTTAAGATCATTTTATGATCAATCATTATTTTTTTATACTATTTTTATATAGTTAGCAGATAGTGTATCTTGTGGCAAAACATTTTTTAGATCAAAATGAACACAGAAATACATGAATTTTATACTTCAAAAATTCATACTCAATATAAATATAAGAAGTAAAATCATATTGAACAATTAATAGAAAATGAAGAAGGAAGGCGGAAATATATGTTCATGATATGTTCACTCTAATGTCCATTTCATTGAAATCTCTTGCCAACAATTGTTTACTTTCTCCGTTCATTTTTACTTCCATATCAATTAAAAATAATTATTATCTTGACTATATTATCATATTGTAAGTAAAAGTAACAATCTTTTTTTGAAATTTAACATCAAAATTAACAATTGAATTGACTATGTTGATGTCCATTGTTTTATGAAAATTAAAATAAACTCTTTTGTTTGAGGTTAAAAGAATTAAAAAAGACAAACAAAGAGGAAATATATTACTCCTATCTATTGTTTTTACGTATTTTTATGATTATTAGTCCCTCCCGCAACTTTATCTATTTATTTTATAGAAAAAATAATTGACGACGTGTGTGTTTTCATCATTGTTCACTCATGAAAAAACAAAAGAAATTAGTTAAAGAAAAACAAATGAAATTCTCGCGCACTATATAGATAAGTTTTCTGTGTGAAGTAAAGTTAATAGATAAAAAAATATTTCTTAGTTACGCTTTTTATTCTTTAATAGAAAGTCAATATTTTAATTTCAATGCGAAGAACCTCGGTGAAACATATCAATGGATTAGTTATGAATCATACATGAAAATTATAAATGATCTCAAATTGTCAATGAAAGGAGATCCCCAAGAAATTATAAAGAGTGAATAGTGGCAATTTATGAGTAATGAAACATGAAGATAGAAATTGTTTGGACTATTCGTAGGAAATAAGTCTTTTTTTAATAAGTAAAACTAATAGGTTAATTCAAAGGGTATTAATGTTCTAAAATAATATTGAAGTATCTATGTGATGAAATCGTAAGGGAAAATATTAGTGTAAATTAATGAATGATTTGCTACAATTAGTTCATCAACTCTTTCTTATGTGATACCTCGAATTTTGATCAACTATTGCAAGTAACATTTCACATTTTTAATGAAGAAGAAGAGTATAAAACCTAAAAAAATTATAGTTTAAAAGTGAGAGAAACCCTTTATTTATAGCTAACAAATAGTAGTCTGAATATGCGTTGATTGTGCCTTATCAGAAAAGTCACTGAAAAAGTCACTCCTCGTCGAAAAATTCAAAACTCATTGGAATAGGAACAACCCTTTGGTAAAGTCACAACCCTTTAGAAAAGTCACAATCTTTATAAAAAAACATAACTCATCGGAAATGTCACAACCCGTCATAAAAGATACAGTCCTTTGGAAAAGTCACAACCCTTTAAAGAGAAAAGGTATCTACTTTCAATTTAACATAATTAAATAAATTGAGTATTTTTAATTGGGGATTTATGGTAATTAAACATGTATGTTTGGGAGTTCATACTTTCAAGGTAGAAAATATATAGGTATTATAGGATATGATAATATTAGATGTATATGTGTTATGATTTTTTTAATGAATTACCTATGAAGTCTACAAATTTCCCAAGTAACGCGCCTAGATCCAACTAACAACCCCTAATCCTAACAAGTGAAAGTTGTTGGCACCCACAATATCTTGCTTTGGGGCCGGGTACCATTTTCTACGTCCTAATGATTATTGTTTCCTTAATATGATCGTCATCCATCTGATATAAGGCAATGTCTCTAACTATAATTAATGTGATCGAGTAACCCAAAAAAAATAATACAAGTATAATCTTCAACGTATTATATCATGTAATATTACTACCCGCAAAAAATTATGTGAAGCATGCCAATTCCAAAACAACTGTACACCTCGATAATAACAATATACAAGGAGATGCGAAAGAGAGCACCGAGGACACCTATCACCGTAATACAAAGGAAAATCTTCCTCCACCAAACACTTAAAACATAAAATTCCCTTACTACTTAAAGATCAAAATAATATCATGATAAATAAGTGAGGAAAAGAAAACTCCATGGTATCCGTTTATACTCTGTATTAGGGTCATACTCCTTTTTACCCTTTTTGGAGTCCTCTCTAGCATCCTCCTCAGACTCGATGTTCAAGACTTCTTGTACCTTCTCCACATGGTAGAGCCTTTGTGCACTTTCACTATGTTATGAAGAAAGAGGCATGTATCTTTTTAGGGTAAAGAAAGAGAACGAAAAATACTAGTAAACGAAAAGATTCACGATGAGTTCAGTCAAGAGTGGAAAATGGACTCAACAGATAGTACTGATTCAGATGATACATCTCGAGTTCAGTGAGAGGAAGATCACCACATTGCAACTAAAGAATATATTGCAAACATGTCTATGATCACTAGATTTTTATATGAGCAATGCACTTTGAAAGTGTAAGAATAAAACTCATAATGGTAGCTTAGCTCCTTTTATTTTGTAATTTTCACCCAACAGATGTTCAGAGTTGTCTGTAATAAGGCATTTCCTCCTCCACATCAAGGATCCTTAGGAAGCTAGTCATGAGGCTCCCAAAGTTGTATGAGGACATACGTGTTAGCCTCGGAGAAATGTAAAATCCAAGTATCAACTAGGGAGAGAGCAACTCACTTGCCGGAACTACACTTGTAGTAAAAATAAGAGAAATATGCATTAGCACAATTAAGTACTAAGTATGATAGCCATGCAAAAACATGCTTATGTAACAACCCGCAAGTATACCCTAGAGAAAGGGAGAACTCTTGAGTTGTCACAAGGCGTACTTGACCCTTCGGAGGTCTTATACTAACCTCATAGCTATCATTCATTACATAAGACATGAAAAGTAGTGCAAAATTACAACTTTTCACGACATTAACAATAATAAGGAAATATCTTTTATAAAATACTAAAGAGTAATTCTCATCGTCACAAACCAACTTAAAGACACAACTTAAAGAAGAACTAAAGAAACATACGCTATGTCCTCAAATATATAAGGACATATCGAGTCTTGAGAGAGTCAATTCCCAAGCATGCCTTCTAATCTTCCACTTGCCTCCAACCTATACTTATAGAGTATAGAAAGTATGGGGTTAGTAGAAACATTGTACTAAGTATGGCATAATGCACAAACATGCAAAAGAGGACATTTTAATAGAAATAAGCTTTCATGCCAATTAAGCAAGACCTTCATGAATATAGAAGTAAAACAACATATGAATCATCATTAAACAAATAAGAAAGAACTTCGATAATTTTAACACCAAAATGCACATTACAGTGAACTCAAGCAACGTTACAGTGAACTCATTTCATACCAACTCACAGTGAAATCATTTCCTTTGAGGTTTCCCTCACCAAGGTTATTCTAAGACTCACTGTCACATCCGGGAAGTACCCCCTAGACATAACCGGCGTCGTCATCCTCAGAGAGGACTAGGACTAGCCTCTTAGCATGCATCATTACATTCATAGGTTACAAATGTGGAAAATTTAAAACTTTTCATCTACACTACTTCATAAGGTTTACTTAGACCTCTCTCTTACACATATATTTATATCGAGTATACATAGACCCGTCGTATAAGAAGATTACATAGTCTTCTACTTTTATTGCGCGCGCGCGCGCGCACACACACACATATATATAAGATACATAATATAGTCTTAAAAGGGATGTCTCATATTAAGCCATCTAAACGGAGTCAAACCAACACGGGCATAACCCCTAACACAATGTAGAAATGCCACTTAGGGCTAACAACAATATCTTGAAACAATATGAATAAAAAGATTGTCTTTAGACTATAACAATGTAACATAGGTAGAGTGATAGAAAGACATCATCCTTGGAACATGAGGACATACCCACTTGGAGAATGATTCTAAGCCTTCCTTCAAAAGTCGTCACGAACCCTTCAAGGATCGCACCTAAATGTGGGGAAAAGGGAGAAATGGGTTTAGCACATCACTTGTACTAAGTATGGAATCATATGCACATACAACAAATAGATAATGCTAAAAAGGGACATTTCATTAAAGCATGCTAACTTACTTTGAAAACACCTTATGCACATTCAAGAACCTATACAAGTGAATAGTACATATTCATTAAGTCAAGACCATGCATCTCACAAGACCAACAATACCAAGTCTAGTCAAGTCAACATGCACATCAACATAATTGAGCACATAATCAGGAGAACTCTATCATCAAGTTATAATATCAATAAGCATGTATAACAGTCCATACATCATAACCAAAGCAAGACAATTACTCATGGACCCTTATTAAGTCCACTAGTGCAATGACTAAGTAAAGCCCCATAAACTCACTCAACAAAGTAAACCAAACAAGAACCATAAGTAATGCCCAACTTCACAGACTATATAATTAAGGTTAAACATCATCATACTTTAGCATTAGAGACCAACCACATGTTCAAAAGTGCAACCAACATCACATAATGTCATTAACATGTAAGATCATCATATACATATCATTTAAATTTAGAATCACACAATCACATAAGAACATCCTTCTAAGACTTCCCTCAAGGGTAACTAGTGCAATGTATAGGTAGAGTCCCATACCCCTAACTAGACTAAGCTAAACCTCTTAGGTCATCGTAGTTAGAGTTCACTTCATTACTTCATTTTACCTTTTGGGAACATCTTGCCTTAACCGACATAGACCACATGAGCTAATGTGGAATATGATTTCATGGAACCCTACACCAAAACAAGTCGGACTACTTGCCAAGGTAGTAAAAAAATATGAACATACCATCTATGTGGATCCACTAGCTAGTATTACTATGGGGGCGACATAGTTCAAGAACTAGGAGATGTAGTTGGGACCCTGTTTATGCTAAATACATTATAGTCTCCAATATCATTAGTACATTAGTGATCCTACCTTCCCTATTTGGGAAGGGACAATCCTCATTTCTAGTTCACTCGGTGCTAAGCTAGAGTCTCTTTTGAAATGTCTTTCATTAATAGTCATAACTTAGTTTAGGTCATAGGGTTTATCGCTTATATAGTTATCATCATAGCTCAATAGGAATTGTATGAGTATTGTCCTTTCATTTCAATTCACAAATGTGAGGTTGGCACATTTACATAACCAGATTATAACAAGGCACATAGGTAAGTCATCACAATCCTTATATCATTACATCTTAGCCAATAACTCACAAGCCATAATTCAAGACATTCCAATTCAACACCATACCAAACCTTATTATCATAAGGTATACTTCAATATAACTTCATAAATAAATACAAGTAATCATAATTGAAGTAAAGGATTGAGATCACAAGACTTATCCCAATCTCCTTCACAAGCCATCATCAAGGTTTTACCAACAAAAATCCAATTCAACCCACCAATGGGTGTAGTATCTTCACACAATAGTAATCAGCACAGTAATGAATTCAATTGAATCACTACACAATAATTCATCACTAGTTCATATCCTAGGATTAGGGACTTTGGTAAAATTCATGATATACTTCACAACCTAGGTTAAATAACCAAGAAATAGTATGATTGAATAATAATACATCACAATCTAAGTATAATAATAAAAAATATACCATAAAAAAACAATTTAGAAGATTAAATTTGTAATAGAAGAAAACCCACATGAAACTCATCTGTTTGAAATCAATTTGGAGGAACCCTTTGGGGAAAGGAATCCCTAAGGTGAATAGAATCCCATACCTTGTTAACTGATGGAGAATGATGAAGGAAAAGTCCCTTCTTGATGCCCTTAAACCTTGACCTATCCTTCAACGGAGTTCTTCTATTTGGGAGAGAGAAAGAAGAGAGAAGGAAGAGCAATTGGGGTTTGAGAATTATGTGATTTGGGTTTACTTTAATTAGTTTTGGGTATTTATAGAAGTCATTAACTAACTTAATTAGACCTTCCTTAAAATATAAAAAATAAAATAACCAATCAATTAATTTAATTAACTAACCTAAAACGTTGCAGCAAGGAGTGACACTGACTTACGAGACCCCGACCTATCATTCGACGGACGTTGGGACCCACCATCCTGTTCGTCCGTTGTTTTGATCAGAGATTCAACAAAAATGTCCCTTTGACAAAATGGCTAAGTGACCATCGACGCCCCGTCGATTAGCCTATGCCCCGTTGGTTGGCAACCGTCGATGGCACTGTCTTTTGACAGCTTTTAGGCAAACAGGAAGGGTCCTCCTCAAGGACCCTTTTGTTGTTTCGTTGGGGAGTCGAACCCGGACGTTTTGACTATAAACCAACTCTAATGCGTGTTAGACACCTTTTCACCAAATTTCATCATTTTCCGACTCTTAAAACCTTATCAAATAGACTAAGGCACGCTAGCACCTCTTGAACTAGTTTTCGGACGTCATGGACGTTCCTTGACGTTTTGATTGTAAAACTTCCTAAATGACTTATATACATTATATTTGACCTTAAAACAGTGTTACAACTCTTAGACTCTGATTTTAGGCTCTATATTAGACTTTAGACTTTCAGAGTATTACATTATCCCCCCCTAGGAAGATTCGTCCCCGAATGACACTTAAATTATTTGTAGGAATAAACTCCAGACTAGTAGCGCAACCAACAACAACATATCAAAACATGTGTTATTATTCAAATCAACATAACCACATGACCTTTTTGACGATGCAACTCAAAACATCATTTTCAAGTGATAAGAGTTCAACATTCACTACATGCTTATTCACTTATGCCAAAGCATCCTTCAACACATATCAACATGCTCAATAGAACTAATGAAGGAAAAACATACCAAAGTACACCACATAAGTTCAAATCAAATAAAAGAGTTTTTTTCCTTGAAGCTTTCATTTCCATAGGCACAAATCAGTGTAATCCACTGTAATAAAGCATAAAATTCACTATTTGACCAAAAATCAAGGCAAATTCAAATAAACTCATTATTTTCACTATATATAAGAACAACTAACCTTAGTTATCAAATAAATGAGGGTAACGGGACTACAAGTCGGACTCGGCCTCCCATGTTGTACCCTCAACTAGGTGGTTCTTCCATAACACCTTTACGGAAGCCACCTCTTTGTTCCTTAACTTCTTCACTTGTCTATCAAGGATTTCAACCGGAACATCCTCATAGGAGAGGTTCTCTTGCACACCTAGACCCTCAATAGGAAGAATGAACTTGGGATCACCAATACACTTCTTAAGCATGGAGACATGGAACACCGGATGAACCGAAGCCAATTCAACTCATATGAAACCTTACCAATCTTTTGCAAAATTTCATAAGGACCCACATAACGAGGACTTTACTTCCCTTTCTTGACAAATCTCACCACCCCTTTCATAGGTGAAATTTTTAGATACACCTTCTCTCCTTCTTCAAGCGTTTTATTATTATATGAACTTTCTCCAAAGTCTTATAAATCAATTCGGGACCCAAAAGTGAAGACTCACACACTTCAAACCATCCAATTGGAGACCTACATATCCTACCATACAAGGCTTCAAAAGGAGTCATAGATATACATGAATGGTAACTATTGTTGTAAGAATACTCAGCCAAAGGCAAATGTTTATCTCAATTTCCTTTGAAATCAGTTATACAAGCTCTAAGCATATCCTCAAGGGTTTGAATAGTATGCTCCACTTGACCATCCATTTGGGGATGAAAAGTGGTTCTTAGCTTCACCTTGGTACCCAACCCTCCAAAACCTAAATGTGAATTGTTCACCCCTATCCGATGTGATGGATAATGGAATACCATGGCGACACACAATCTCATCTTTGAAGATCCTTGCATAATCCTCCGTCAAGTATGTGGACTTGACGGGGAATAAAATGAGCGAATTTGATCAACCTATCCACAACCACCCATATGGAGTCATATTGCTTTTTTGTCCGAGGCAAACCTACCATGAAATCCATATTAATATCTTCCCACTTCTAAGTAAGAACTTTGATTTCTTGAAGTAAACTACCGGACATTTTGTGCTTGGCCTTCACTTGTTGGCAATCTGGACAGTTTGCAATATATTCCGCTATGTTCCCTTTCAACCCTTTTCACTAAAACACTTCTATAAGGACATGATACATCTTTGTAGAACCCGTATGAATGGGATAACGAGAACCATGAGCTTCCTCAAGAATCTGGTTTCTCAAATCATCAACATTGCGCACAGATAACCTTCCTTGATACCTCAGGACACCATCCCCCCTAAGGAGAATGACTTATTAATCTTACCAAAAACCGACTCCTTCAACTCCATCAATGGTTTATCAAGGTGTTTCTTAGACTTCACCTCAACCACCAAATACGATTAGGAGGTATGATGGACCATAAAACCACAATTTGGAGAATCTTCCAATCTAACATCCAAATGAGCCAACCTATGAACATCTTTCACTAGATCTTTCTTGGATTCTTCTACATGAGACATACTACCCATGGTCATACGACTTAGATCATCCGCAACCAAATTGGCCTTGCCAGGGTGGTAGAGAACATTCATTTCATAATCTGTCAACAATTCCAACCACCTTCTTCGACGGAGATTCAAATCCTTTTGAGTAAACACATATTGAAGACTCGTATGGTCGGTATATACATCAACATGGACACCATACAAATAATGCCTCCCTATTTTTAAAGCAAATTCCACGGCCGCTAACTCAAGATCATGAGTTGGATTATTCTTCTCATGCACCTTAAGTTGCCTAGAGGCACATGCTACTACTTTCCCATGTTTAATAAGCATACACCCTAAGCCCACTCGGGATGTATCACAATATACAACAAAGCCCTTGGTACCCTCCGGTAAAGTCAACACCGGAGCGGAAGTAAGCCTATCTTTCAAGATTTGGAAGCTTCTTTCACATGCCTCTGACCACTCAAAGATCATACTCTTTTGGGTGAAGGTAGTCACGAGAGAAGCAATGGACGCAAAACAATCCACAAACTTTCTATAAAAACCCGCTATACCCAAGAAACTCCTAATGTTAGTTCGAGTAAATGGCCTAGGCCAATTTTTCATCCCCTCAGTTTTCCTTGGATCAACCTTAACTCCCTTACTAGAGATGAGATGACCAATAAATGCCACCGACCTCAACCAAAACTCACATTTGCTATACTTGGCAAATAGTTGGTTTTCCTTAAGCACTTGTAACACCACCCTCAAATGGTCCATTTTTTCACCCTCATTTTTCAAATATACCAAGATGTCGTCAATGAAGACAATGAAAAATGAATATAGGTAACTTTGAAACACCATATTCATCAGGTCCATAAATGCCGCCAGGGCATTAGTGAGACCAAAGGATATTACTAAGAACTCATAGTGACTATATCTTGTTGGAAATGTCGTCTTTGTTATATCCTCCCCTTTGACCCTAAGTTGGTGATACCCCGATCTCAAGTCAATCTTAGAAAAGTAGCTTGACCCTTGGAGTTGATCAAATAAATTGTCAATCCGAGGGAGAGGATACTTGTTCTTAATAGTGAATTTATTGAGTTGGCGATAATCGATCCACATTCTAAGGCACCTATCCTTATTCTTCACAAACAAAGCCGGACCACCCCATGGAGAAATTGTCACGACTGGAATCTAGACCCCAGACGAGACCGGCGTCGTTGACCTCTCAGAGGTCGCAGACAAGCCTACTTACGTCATTCTTACCTTACAAGAGGTTAATTTTAGCGGAAAATTTGAAACTTTTTGTTTCCTAACATACTTATAAAAACATTCTCATTAATACGTAATTGTTCACCATCAACCATCTAACATTAAGATATAAGCAACTGAAAGAAATAGTTCAATTCTTATAAAGCGTATAATTGCCAAAATGGCACCAATACATAGTCTGAATAAAAACATGAAAGAAACGCTAGTGGAACATGCTCCACTAGTGTAAGACCTTGAAAATAGCTTAAGTACTCTAGAGTCTAACATGTTGGTCTTAGTGTTCTAAGGTCCTAAATATGTTTAATATGTGGTTTATAGGCAGTAGCTAAAGTATTAGGGGTGTTGGAAGTCAAACGTCAAGGGATGACTAAGACGTTTGACGACTAAGTCTCCTAAATGTCTAAAATATGGTTCTATGTGTTTATGTGTGTTTCTTGGTGTTTTAAGGTTCTAAATAGAGTTATTATAGCATTTATAGGCAGTGGTTAAAGTTTCGTGAAGTTTGGAGTTCAAACGATCAAGAACGTCCAAGGCATTCGAAAGATGTGCCTTGAGTCGACTTTGTACGTCTAGGCGAGTTTCGTCGAGTTTTATGTGTTAGTTTTGGTTTAAATTCATGTGAGAGGTGTTAAACTCATATATGATCATGTTTAGGTTGGAAAAGTCCTGGAAATTATCCCCAAGGACCATCAAAGGGTCCTTGAGGAAAGGACCCAAAATCTGTTGGCAGACTGTCCCAGACAGCCTTTGCGACGGAGATTGCGACGGATTGTCATGGCTGTGACGCTCCATCACAAGGGTTACGTCGTGGGGGACTTGTTCAAGGGTGTAGGGGTAACCCTTGGCAAGCCATAGGATCTGGATATGGAGGTCCATGACGGACCGTTTTACCCGTGACGGTCCGTCACAGGCAGGTCGTCACAAGCAATTCTCCTGCGCAGATTTTTCTGCCAAGTTAGGGGTGAACTTGTAAATTCACCCCATGACTAAATAAGGGTGTGGACGGTTTATTAAGGGATATTTGGGTATTTTAAAGGAGTATATAAGTGTTTAACACTTAGAATAATTCATTCTTCTAAAATCAAAACCCCAAAGTCCCTTAGAAAACCCAAAGACTCCATTGAAGTCCAACTTGAAGGATCAACTTGGTGTGGCGTTTTGAAGGAGAATTCTTCATCAAAGTGAAGGATTATCATCCTTAAGGTATGGCTTTTGATCCTTGAAACTCGTTTCATCAAGGAGCCAACTTTCAAAGATGTTTTCAAAGCTTTCTAAAGAGATTTGTCCTATTTCAGGATTTCTACCATGGGTTTCTGCATAAATGATTTATAAACATTGAATTATGATCTAATTGATATTGTATTGATGATTTCAACATAAATTACCTATGAACCCATGTGAATTGATGAACCCTAGTTTTGACTACTTATTGGGTTACTTGATATTAAGCTTATGTTGATGAATTGTTGTGTAGTTTCTTATGGGCCTTCTAATGATATAAGAATTGTGTTCAATTGATATGTAATTGATATTATATTTTTAAACCTAGATTGAATTGATGTAGATTCATTGAGTTTTATGGTTATTGCTTTGAATTGTTGTTTATGGCCATGGGTAAGGGCCTTGTGATGTTAAATTGGTTGATTTGGCATTGAATTGAGGTGTGGATATGGGGATGAAGGTATGCTGCCCCGTTTTCTTTAATTTGATATTAATTATACTTTGATTCTATTGTGATTGGTATGGTCCACTTATGGTGGCGGTGTTATGTGTTTAGTTTGCAATTGATGTGGCCTTGTCGGCGTTACTTTATGCAATTTGATGATCATGGCCTTGTCGGCATTACTTGAAGTATATGATGATTATGTGATATATAATAATGTCTATCTATATGTGAAAGTATATGTGTTCTTATATGAAGTGATGTTAGGTTATAAGATGTTATTCCTAAATACTTCTAGAATGACTTGTATTGTATGTTAAAGTGAAATATGTGGTGTCTTGTTTAGGTAGACTTATGTCCCTTGCTTGATGCTTTTATGAATATTATTATGTGATGATTTGACTTAGTATGTTAAGAGTCTTGAATAATAATATAGGTGAGACCTTAATGATAAGAAGGTCAATGTTATGTGGAACCTTGTTCTTAGTGGCGAGGTTATGAATTCTGAAGTAGTTAGCCGTAATGGTAACCTTCATATGACGAGTGATGGACTTAGGGATGGTTGGCTGGAACGGCATCATATCATACCTTAGGAAAGTCGCGATGAGCTTCTTGTCGCTAAAGTGAGATATGCCCTAGAGGAACTTGCTTTGGAAGGGTGAATGTAAAGGAGGTCGTGAACTAGATAAGGACCTATTTATGTGAACCTTAATGTGAACTAATCTATGAGAACAAAGGCTAGCACCGAGTGAGTATGGTAAGGGAAGTAATTCTAGTGAAGCACGAGACTAGATTGCAAAGAAACCCTTCATATTCTTTAACCATGTGCCTACATGGGATGTGTCCAAGTTCTACCATTGGCAAGTAGAACAACCTCATCGAAGTAGGATAGAACTTCGGATTCCATGTCTTGCTATCATGGTCTATGTCGGTTATTGCCTATTCTCATCATGTGGAATACCTTTTAGCATTAGATAAGTTTATGAGGTTTAGGTGGTGGTATGGGACGCTATCTAGACATTGCACAATAGACTTTGAAGGTGTTATGTGGAGTTCCTAGGTCTTGTCTAAAGACCATTATGTGATCCATTATGTGAGTGTCTTATATGATGATTTATGTGAGTGTCTTATATGATGTATGAGTCTTAATGAACTAATGAATTAATGAACTGTGTTAGTAACTATGTAAATGGTTGAGTACCTAATCTAAGTGACTTAAGCATTCCTTAGCTAGAGAGGGTGTATGGGCGATCTCTCTTTGTGTGACTTAAGTGAATCTTAGGATGACTTTAAGTGAGGGAATTACATGCTAGGAAGACTTAGGGAGAAGGGTGAAGTGATTCACTGTAACAGTGAATGTAGCTCATTGTAAAGTGAGTCTTTAAGATGCTATCTTTGATTAATTGTTATCTTATGTGTTTCTTAATTGATTAATGATGTTCTTATGTTTAAACTATGATTTCTAAATGAAAAGATGCATATTTCCAATAAAGTCCGTTTTCATGATTTTTATGCATATAGCCATACTTAGTACATGTGGTTGTACTAATTCCATGCTTTATTTTCTATCTATAGTCCTTGGTAGGTAAGGGAGCTTGGAGAAGAAGACTTGGGCATTAGAAGAATCGTCCGAGTAGAAGAGTTCAAGTATGTCCTCATTGTTTCGAGGGCATATATGTCGTTTTATGTTTCTTTTATGAAATATTGTAATAAGACTATGTTATTTCTATTTTTCGTATTAAAGTACTCTTGTGTCGTAAGTTGATGAGATTGAGACTTAGTATTTCTATATGAAAGAGTTTTACAGACTATTTTATGTTTTAGTGAAAAGTTTTAATTCTGCACTACTTTTCATTATGTATATGCGATGAATGATATGAATAAGGCTTGTCTTAGAACTCTGAGAGTTCGACGACGCCGGTCGCAATACAAGATTGCACCCTATCTTCTAGGGTATGGTCTCGGGTTGTGACAACTAGCTCAACTCTAAAACTAAGCTAGAATATAAAACAGTAGCATCCTCGAAGACATGAGGACCTACCAAAACCGGATGAATGCTGAACGTCTGGATAACTGCAACGATGATCCTGTAGCTCTATCGTCCACCTGTGCCTGCACCTAAAATAGTAGAGTTTGTATAGGGTTAGTACACACTTGTACTAAGTATGGGCATATGCAAGCACACACCAAGGACATGCATGAGAAAGAATAGCTCTTTCCTAACAACATGATTTTTGGAAAGTCAAGTCAGTGGACTTGCCAAATTGAGATTAGGAAAGTTTCCAAATTTGGATTAGGAAAGTAAATGAGCTTTCCAAATTTGGATTAGGAAAGTGATACCATCAGAATAACATACATCGTCATACTTTTCACATTTGCACACATCACATATCATTTACACATAGCACATATCATATAGCATACAATACATTTTGCATGTAGCACATAACTTCTTTAATGTCATTCATTCATATGCCATGAGACCTTGTAATCATGGACTTAACATTAAGACATCCCAGAAATGAGGGCTCAACAGATTGGACCTCAACTAGGAGTCTTCATTAGCAAACACAGAGTCTGCTTCGTTCATTCATACGTATTCTATTTCCTTTCATATATAGGCCGGTGTAACCACCACCTATACCTAGGATGTAGTTTAAGACTTTCATTAGGTTCGTTGTGCAATGACCAAGAATGACCTAATGTCATTACTTGAATCTAACTCACCTTTTGATTATCCTATCCTAACACCTTTAGTATCATTCATTTCATTATGTGCATCATTTGAGGCTGGCCTCAGTCATTCATTGTGAACTTTAACTTTAACCGACATAGATCATGTGAGCATCATGAAATCCAGTGTCTCCCCCACACCCAAAAGAGGTTGAATCACCGGCCAAAGTGATTCTATAACATTCTAGCGTACATGGGAATTTAACCCTGCCAGATCCCTATATTGGCAGTATAGGTTCGAAGACTAGGAGATATAAGGAGACCCATACCCGGCATCCCGGACAGTCTCATCTCATGAGAGTTACGTAAACCTCCGTCCTTCCCGAAAGAAGGCATCACCGCTCACAGCTAGCCTATCGGTGCTCAGTATAAAGTTCCATTTCATTCATCTCATACGTCATGGAAGCTGGCTTCTAGTATGAGGACATCATAGCTCATCAGATGATTTCTCATCTCATCATTAGTATTAAGTGTGTTAAGCTCAATACCTTCATTAGAGTGTTCATAGAGACTGGTCTCTTCATTGACTTACACTCTCCTAGATGAGTACGTATTGGTAACATTTACTTAGGCTCCTTTGAGATTGCTCTCATCATTTACATTAGCCTCATATCATGTTGTCACCACATTCATTATCATTAGCACCTTTGTTTTTCATAGTTACTCACCACTTATTTCGTGAATGTTCATTTCATCATATGCCAATGCACTTGGCCATTTAGTGTATCTTACACTCATACTTAACCCTTCTAGGGTTCATCATTTCATTACATACCTCTTAGGTTCACTTACTTTTGAACGTATGTTAGACTTATGTGTCTATACATACAAGCCATGAGGCTTCATTCATATTTCGTCTAAGTGATTCATATCTTTCTAAGATTATGTGATACAAGACTTATGCATCTTGTGTGTATGCCAAGATATTGATTTCGGTCTAAGTATGTGGCATTATTCTTGAATATTGTATGCACGTATGACTTATGTATCAATACGGAAGTTTGGGCAAGGAAACCCAAGTTCGAATAACTTAGATAACATTTACATTTTTCATTGATTTTATTTTTAATCTCTATGATATTGGGACTCTAAATCGAACCCCAACATTAACATTGTGTCTTTAGTTTTTACTTAGATTTCTTCTTTATTTGGCCGAAGGTTTGTGGGTTCGAACCCCCACAACCCCTTCTTATTTTTCATTAACATTTTATTGTCCAATTTCGCCTAAACCAAGAGGTTGTGGGATCAAACCCCCACATCCTCTTTTATTTATTCTTAATTTTCGCTGTGCATTGGGAGGTTGTGGGTTCGAACCCCCACAGCCTTCTTATTTTAGTTTAATTTCGCTAGGGGCTGTGAGGTTGTGGGTTCGAACCCCCACAACCTCCTATCTTTATTTTTAATTAAAGATTTCTTAACTAGGCGCCTTGGCAGTGAGGTTGTGGGATCGATCCCCCACAGCCTCACTTTATTTTCTTATTTAATTTTGTCATTCTCTTCGCCAACCTTGAGGTCGTGGGTTCGATTCTCACGCCTCACATTTTCTTTTTCTTTATTTTCTCATCCTTCACTTGCTACGTGGAGGTCGTGGGTTTGATTCCCACGCCTCCCATTTATTTAATTAAATCATTTTTCTCTCCTTTCCCAAACCAGTGGCCCGAGTTCGATTCCCCCCAGCCCCATTTTTGTCTCCTTTTCTCGCGAATTACAGTAGCCAAAGGGTGAGGTCACAGGTTCGAATCCTGGTGGCCTCACCTCTTTAAAATGTATTAAATTTCCAGATTTTCACTATTAAACTTTAGTCTAATTTAACCTTGCATAGT
The DNA here is from genome assembly GCA_022817965.1 of Solanum lycopersicoides. Classification (NCBI taxonomy): domain Eukaryota; kingdom Viridiplantae; phylum Streptophyta; class Magnoliopsida; order Solanales; family Solanaceae; genus Solanum; species Solanum lycopersicoides. The sequence continues at coordinate 16,741,767 of CM040621.1, forward strand.
TGCTGGAAATTTTGGTCATTTTCGATTCATTTTTTTATCAACGTTTTCACTTGATTCATAGGGTGTATTCGTATTCAATTTTAACACATCTTTAGGCGTATTTTTCACGAGTTTATTTGGCTAAAAGATTTGTCATTCAATCAGCCACATTTCCTTAAATGAACATCATGATTTTTTTCATGGAGTTATGTACACAAAACAACAACTACAACCTTATCAAATTTTGAGCATCAAGCCGAGGCCCTTGCCACATTCACAAACTTGCACACACTTGCACATAACTTCGAACACGCATTGATTGTCACTTGATTTCACGTACATAAACATATACACATTCAACACAAGAACATCACACATACCTAAATCTACCAGCAAACATACCCAACCTACGAATCATTGGGAGCTAGTGACAGGGAGCATGCAATGGGGAACAATCCTAGTTTCGGAATAGAATTATCTGAGTCTTAAGGGTCTCTTGGGAAAGGGACCAAGAGTAAGAAACCCATACCATTATTTTTCTTGTTCAACCACGAAATTGCTGCCCAAAATCCTCTCCAAAATCAGTCCAAGTTCAACAAACTCCAATCACTAACTCGACGGAAAAACTCCTCTCTTTGCCTAACGTTTTTGGTTATGTTTTGAATAAGTTTTTGACGTGAAAGTTCTTCAAATGTGAAGAACTTTTAGTTGCTGATCAGTTCTTGTGTTTTTGGCAGAGAGAACGTGAAAGAGAAAAGAGATATTGACGTGAGAGAAAGAGAGAGTTAAACGTGCAAGGTGGTTTAGACTTAGGTAAGGACTTAGTCAACTAGGCCTCTTTCAAACTTTTAAATAAAAATATTATTTTTCTTTTTCTTAAATCAGCTAATATTTATTAATTAATTAAATTAATTTATCCATTTAAATAAAAACAAGTTAAATCATTGCTTCCACCTAGGTTCGAACCCGGGTGGAGCAAGACTTCACTCCTAGAGCTCACATTCGGCCCTCTCTCTCAAAATTGCCCTTCCATTTTCTTAAATAATTAATTATTTATATATTTAGGGTAATTACGATACTACCCTTAGCCTGGTAAAAGACCATTTTACCCCTAGACCCTCAAAACTTAAAATTTCTTCTTTTTAAGTCCGGTAAAGACTCCTTCGATTAAATCTTCATTTTCGAAAGCCTTACTTGGTTGGTTCCAACCTTTCCAAGCTCAACTAACTCCCCAAGTTAGTTGGCTTAGTCGTAGTAAGGGTTCTGAGGTCTAGTTCTACGCGTATCAGTCTGTGTGAACCTTGGTCTAATCGCAAGCATTCTTGACAACCTAAGTCTTGATCCTATTCATTTTTTTAGGGTTATTACATTATCCCCCCCTTAGGAACATTCGTCCCCAAATGACACTACTACTTCACGTTGTAATGCCAGTCAGATCATAATAAAATCACTATACACAGTCAATCAATAGCAACAACATACGGGGCGATAAGGAAACATAGGTTTAAGAGTATAAAGTCTAACCTAAAGGGCTGAACAAGTGAGGGTAGCGGGCTCTCATGTCGTCCTCAGCTTCCCACGTAGCACCCTCAACAAGATGATTTCTCCACAATACCTTCTCTATGGCAATCTCCTTGTTCCTCAGCCGCTTGACCTGTCTGTCTAAGATCTCAACAGGTACCTCCTCATAAGACAAGTCTTCACCAACCCCCAAACCTTCAACAGGTAAGATTGATGCTGGATCACCTAGGCACTTCTTCAACATATAGACATGAAAGACTGGATGAACAGAAGCTAGTGCTGTAGGCAATGCTAACTCATAGGCCACCTCGCCCACACGCTGTAGGATCTCATATGGCCCAAAATACCTCGGACTCAGCTTCCCTTTTCTCCCAAATCTCATCACCCATTTCACAGGCGATAGTTTCAAGTAAACCTGGTCACCAACATCAAACTCTAAGGGCCGCTTTCTGTTATCAGCATATGACTTCTGCCGACTGTAAGCAGTAGTCAACCTGTCCCTAATCATTTTGACCTTCTCTAAGGCCTCATGAATGATCTCCGGACCCAAAATGGATGACTCTCCAACCTCGAACCACCCAACTGGAGATCTACACCTCCTACCATACAGTGCCTCAAACGGTGCCATCCCAATGCTGGAGTGATAGCTATTATTATACGAGAACTCTATCAAAGGCAGATGGTCATTCCAGTTAACTCTGAAGTCAATCACACAAGCTCTCAACATATCCTCCAATGTCTGTATGGTGCGCTCTGCCTGCCCATCTGTCTGAGGGTGAAAGGCAGTGCTAAGCTTCACCTGCGTGCCCAAGCTCTTCTGGAAAGATCTCCAGAAATGAGAAGTAAACTGAGCTCCTTTAACTGAAATAATAGACAAGGGAATCCCATGCCATCTCACAATCTCATCAATGTAGAGTCTCGCATAATCCTCGGCTCTGTAAGTATACTTCACACGGATAAAGTGGGCAGCCTTAGTCAATCTGTCAACAATAACCGATATAGAGTCATGCTGCCTCCTAGTCCTCAGCAGCCCAACCACGAAGTCCATATTAATGGCCTCCCATTTCCATGTCGGAACCTCAATAATCTGAGTCAGACCACCAGGCTTAAGATGCTCTGCCTTAACCTGCTGACAATTAGGACACTTGGCCACATATTCTGCAATGTCCTTCTTCATGCCATCCCACCAATAAATCTGCTTGAGATCATGATACATCTTGGTGGAACCTGGATGTATAGAATATCTAGAACCATGGGCCTCTGCAACAATCCTGGTCCGCAAATCATCCACATCTGGCACACACAGCCTGTTCTGATACCTAAGTATGCCATCACCTCCCAAAGCGAAAGACTCATTCATCTTCATCAGCACTGAGTCTTTTAGCTCCATCAACACGGGATCTAGATGCTGACCCTGCTTGACTTCAACTACCAAGGATGATTCAGAACTAGGATGAACTGAAACATCCCCACTAGTGGAGTCAACCAAACGCACACCCAGTCTGGCCAGTCTGTGTACAGCTTTTACCAGCTCCTTCTTCTCATCCTCAACGTGAGCTGTACTTCCCATGCTCATCCTGCTCAAAGCATCAGCTACAACATTAGCCTTACCTGGATGGTAGTGCACATTCATGTCATAATCTTTCAACAGCTCCAACCATCTCCGCTGACGTAGATGCCACTCCCTCTGTGTGAACACGTACTGGAGACTCTTATGGTCTGTGAACACATCTACATGAACTCCATACAGATAATGCCTCCACAGCTTCAGTGCAAACACCACCGCTGCCAACTCCAGGTCATGAGTGGGATAATTTTTCTCATAAACCTTGAGCTGTATGAATGCATAGGCTATCACCTTATAACCTGCATAAGAACACAACCCAAACCAACCCTAGATGCATCACAAATAAACAGTTGTAATCTCACCACACTTAGGCAAAGTAAGCACCGGGCTGAAGTGAGTCTGTCCTTGAGCTCCTGGAAACTCTTCTCACAAGTCTCTGTCCACTCAAACTTGGCTT
>CM040621.1:16746151-16767583 GCA_022817965.1 Solanum lycopersicoides
TGGACCACATAAATTAGAGTGCACCGATTCAAGAAACCGTGTCTTTCTTGAAGGAGGATAGGACTTAAAGAAACTTTATTTTGTTTACCAGCCAAGTAGTGCTCTCACTTTTCTAATTTAACACTTTGGAAATTTGACAATAATTTCTTCTTAGCTAGAACATTAAGTCCTTTCTCGCTTGTAACATCCCGTATCCATATCAGACCAAAAATTAGCTTTTCAGAATTCTGCAGGTGAAATCCACGATCATTATAGACGGACCGTACTGCATATCCGTCATTTCTGACTGAAACTCTCCCATGACGCCGCCCAGAAAAAAATTGACTAAGTGTCGATCGACGGACAGACCTACAGTCCGTAAGTTAGACTACGGTCTGTAGTCTGTGTCCATCGATCAACACCCCATTTACCCAGCCTCTGAACAGAACCACGATTGACCAGTACGGTCTGTAGATGGACCTACAGACCGTAAGTGAAAATTAGCAGACAATTAAGGGGAAAATGTTGTTTGGTCAACTTCAAATGGTCATAACTCTTAACAAAAAACTAATCAGGTGTCCCATGACCTATCAAAAGATAGATAATTGAATTATCTTTCCATATCCACCGAGTTTGCTAAAATCAGACCTTTGAATAAAAAGTTATGCCCATTTTAGAGAAGGCCTGTCGAACAGACCCAAACGACGAACTGTCGATTGAACGACGGCCCGTCAGTCCAGGTCGTCGTTTGGTCCGACAACAATAAACTCAGGGGTCTTTTCGTCTTTTTCTACTTTGTTTAACCCTTAAGATACGTCGTTTTGACCCTAAATCATCATAATTTACTCTGTTTAAGCCTAGAAACATAACAAGAACTTACCTAACTCAAAAACATAAATCAAAACTTAGAAAATTAGAAGCAAGAAAGGAGAAAAAGGTCAAGAACCATAGTTCAAGAACGCAACAAGGTTTCAGCAGCTCCAGCCCCAAAATCTAAATATTTCTCCGTGGATTTCGTCACCAGGTATGTGGGATTTCACTAGTGGATTCCTTTCACCCATTAGATTCGTAGTTTTCTGTCAGTTCTTGATTCTCTTATCATGGTTAAACCTAGGGTTTGTAGAATTACAGCAGATCATCAATAATTAGTTAGATATATATTCCAAATCAGATTGTGAAGTTATTATTCAGTTTATCGCATGAATTTCAGAACCCTAGCTATGTATTTCTTTAGTTCTTGAATTACACATTCTAGGTTAGATATTTCAGTTACTTCAGATATACATGCCTCAGTTTTTAATGCATAATTATCAGATTAATTATTGCACTCTCAGTTTGCATGTTCAGTCTTGAGCTATCCAGTATTTACAGATATTCAGTCATAATGTCTTAATCATTTAATTCATTAGGAGTAGCATAATACCGAGTTAGACTAGGGTTCATCGTACCCAAATAGTCCCAGAACTACTAGCCAAGTAGGTTGTAAGTCTCCTCTGTGGCATCAGTTTAGTGATCATGCCAGCATGCCTTTATACCTCTGGCAAGGTATATTGGGTCCTCTCGATGGGGCGTATACATTAGACTCTACATTTAGCTCATGTGGTTTTATTATCGGCCATTAGTAGCTCCTGCAGTTCAGTCAGACTATTGCATTGACCATTTATCAGTATATTCAGTATTCAGTTTCAGCATGTTATAAATTGGTCATTGCATTCAGTTATCTCAACATTCAGTATATCATGATCAGAACATTTTACTTGTGTTTGTACTTGTTCAGTTATGTTTTAGTTCAGCTTTAATCTATCCTACATGCTCAGTACCTTCAAGTACTGACGCATACATGCGCTATATCTTCTCGTGATGTAGGTTCAGGTTCTCAGCATCCAGATCGCGCTTAGATCGATTTCCGATCTCCAGTTCAACAGATTCAATGGTGAGTCCTCATTCTCCGAGGACAATAGTTATGAGTTTCTCTTCAGTATTTAGTCCTTTAGTTTCAGTTTTTGTTAGACTTAGCTGGGGCCTGTCCCAGCATTTCTAGTCAGTTTAGAGGCTATATTCAGACATAGTTAGTTTCAGCTTAGCATTGAGTTAATATTTTCTTTGTATTAAACTTGTCAGTATTTCAAATATTTCAGCTATAGTATGTGGCTATTCTCCATCTTTTTATTTAAAATACGATTTAGTTTCCGCAATAGTTTATATTCTTTAGTATGCTCATGATCATGTCAACAGGGTTAGCTTGGGATCACTTGTGGTCCTAGGTCCCGTGTCCGCGTCTCGGGGTAGCTCAGGGCATGACACACTTAGTATGAGAGCACTAGGTTTAAGTGTCCTAGGATGTCTGAAAATCCGCACTAAGTAGAGTCCTTTTCATGGGTGTGAAGTGCACCACATCTAATGAGAGAGAGGCTATGAAGTATTTTAGGAAAACTTCACTTTCTTGTTACTCTTATCGTGCGTAAGTCATGATCTAATTCCATTCTAACTCGACGTTCTACGTTTCAGATCATAAATCCTCGTAGAGCTAACGCCAGGAATGCGAACGCCCGAAATGCAATGCAAGGAATGCAAATGCAGGTCCTCCAGTCCTAGGTTGAGCGATTGTCCTTCTAGACAAGGTCAAGGAGGTGGAAATGGTAGAGCTCAGTCTACAACTTCAGCTGCACCAGCAAGTCGCGTGACTCAGCAGGGTAACTCATCTGGTACAGGTGGCGGTCAGCGCCAAAACAGGTTGTATGCTCTTCAGGCTCGCCAAAATCAGGAAGGTTCTCCTGATGTAGTCACTCGTACGTTACGAGTCTTTGACTTTGATGTTTATGCATTGTTAGATCCAGGGGCTACTCTTTCTTTTGTAACTGCTTACGTACCAGTCCAATTCAATGTCAGTCCAGAAACTCTCTCAGAACCTTTCTCAGTCTCTACTCTAGTTGGTGACCCAGTTATAGCTAGACGGGTAAACAAAAATTGCCCAATCACAGTATCTCAGAAAGTCACCTCAGCAGATCTTGTAGAGTTAGAAATGGTAGACTTCGATGTTATTCTAGGAATGGATTGGTTACATTCCTATTATGCCTCAGTTGATTGTAGAACTAGGATTATTCGTTTTTAGTTTCCAAACGAACCAATCTTAGAATGGAAGGGTAGTAGCTTAGTGCCTATGGGTCGATTCATTTCTTATCTTAAGGCTAGAAAGATGATCTCTAAGGGTTATCTCTATCATCAAGTTTGGGTTAAGGATTCTAGATCTGAAACCCCAAATCTTAAGTCAGTTCCAGTAGTCAATTAGTTTCCAAAAGTGTTTCAAGAAGATCTTCCCAAAGTTCCTCCCGAAAGGGAAATCGATTTTGGAATTGATATCCTTCCAGATACCCAGCCTATTTCTATTCCTCCTTACAGAATGGCTCCAGCAGAGCTTAAGAATTGAAAGAGAAGTTGAAAGATCTTCTAGATAAGGTTTTCATCATACCTAGTATTTCTCCATAGGGTGCAGCAGTGTTGTTTGTACAGAAGAAAAATGGTTCTCTCAGAATGTGCATTGACTATAGACAGTTGAACAAGGTCAACAATAATAAGTATCCCATCCCCAGGATTGATGACTTGTTTGACCAACTTCAGGGTGCTAGCCATTTCTCAAAGATAGACCTCAGATCGGGTTATCATCAGCTCAGAGTCAGAGATAGTGACATTCCGAAAACAACCTTCAGAACTTGGTATGGTCATTATGAATTTGTAGTTATGTCATTAGGACTAACCAATGCTCCTACAGCTTTAATGGATTTGATGGATAGAGTGTTAAATCAGTACTTGGACTTGTTCGTTATCGTCTTTATTGATGATATCCTCATTTACTCTAGGAATGAGTAAGAACATGCGAGTCATTTGAGAGTTGTTCTGCAGACTCTCAAAGATTGCCAGTTATTCGCTAAGTTTAGAAAATATGAGTTCTGGTTGTAATCCATTGCTTTTCTTGGTCACATTATATCTAGCGAGGGGATCCAAGTGGATTCGCAGAAGATAGAAGCAGTGAAACAATGGACCAGACCTACCTCTGCTATAGATATCAGGAGTTTCTTAGGTCTAGCGAATTATTATAGAAGGTTCGTGGAAGGTTTTTGATCCATAGCCTCACCATTGACTAGGTTGACTCAGAAGATGGTCAAGTTTCAATGGTCAGATGATTGTGAGAAAAACGTTGCAGAATTGAAAGCTAGATTGACTACAACTCCTGTCTTGACTCTACCAGAGGGTTCAGATGGTTATGTGATCTATTGAGATGCATCTAGAGTTTGCCTTGGTTGTGTTTTGAGGCAGCGAGATAAGGTTATAGCTTATACTTCTAGACAGCTTAAGGTGCATGAGAAGAACTATCCAACTCATGATCTCGATCTTGCAGGAGTGGTGTTTGCACTCAATATCTGGAGACACTACTTGTATGATGTTCATGTAATTGTGTTTACTGACCATAAGAGCCTTTAGTATGTGTTCACCCAGAAGGAGTTGAATCTTCGCAAGAGGAGATGGCTTGAGTTCCTAAAAGATTATGATATGAGTGTGCATTACCATCCTGGTAAGGCGAATGTAGTAGCAGATGCTCTTAGTAGATTATCTATGGGTAGTGTAGCCCATGTTGAGGAAGAAAGGAAGGATCTAGTGAAGGATGTTCACAGGCTTGCTCACTTGGGAGTTCACCTTATGAGCATATCAGACAGTGGTGTAACAGTTTAGAATGGGGCAGAATCTTCTTTGGTAGTGAAGGTTAAGGAAAAGCAAGACTGTGATCCAATCTTGCTTGAACTTAAGGGTGCAAACCATAATCAGAGAGTGGAGGTTTTTTCCCAAGGGGGAGATGGTGTACTTCACTACCAGGGTAGATTGTGTGTTCCTGATGTGGGCGAGTTGAGATAGCATATTCTTGCAGAAGCCCATAACTCCAGGTATTCTATTCATTCAGGTGCCACTAAGATGTACCAGATCTATGGGAATTCTATTGGTGGAATGGCATGAAGAGGGATATAGTAGATTTTGTGAGTAAGTGCCCCAATTGCCAGCAAGTCAATGTAGAACATCAGAAACCAGGGGGTATGACTCAAGAGATCGACATTCCTACTTGGAAGTGGGAAATGATCAATATGGATTTCATCACAGGGTTACCGCGTACTCGTAGACAACATTACTCCATTTGGGTGATAGTTGATAGGATGACTAAGTCTTCTCGCTTTTTGGCGGTCAAGACTACAAATTCGGCAGAAGACTATGCCAAGCTTTACATTAATGAAATTGTGAGATTGCATGGGGTTCCTTTGTCTATCATCTCAGATAAAGGACCTCAGCTTACCTCTCATTTCTGGAAGTCATTTCAGAAGGGTCTTGGTACTCAGGTTAACCTTAGCACAAAATTTATCTGCAGACTGATGGACAGGAAGCGCGTACCACTCAGACCCTAGAGGATATGTTGAGAGCTTGTGTGATCGATTTCAAAGGTAGTTGGGATAATCACCTTCCTCTTATTGAGTTCGACTACAACAATAACTACCATTCAAGCATTCAGATGGACCCTTATGAGGCACTGTATGGGCGTAGATGTAGATCTCATGTTGGTTGGTTTGAAGTAGGTGAAGCAGCTTTAATAGGGATAAATTCAGTCCTTTATGCTATGGAGAAAGTGCAACTCATTATAGATAGACTTAAGACAACCCAGAGTCATCATATTTCTTGTGCAGATATAAGGAGAAGGGAACTAGAGTTCCAAGTTGATGATTGGGTTTTCCTGAAAGTGTAACCTATGAAAGGGGTGATGAGGTTTGGCAAGAAAGGGAAGCTCAGTCCTAGATATGTAGTCCCTTACAAGATCTTGAAAAGGGTTGGCAAGGTGGCATATGAGTTAGAGTTGCCAGCAGACTTAGCAGTAGTGCATCCAGTCTTCCACATCTCGCTCTTGAAGAAGTGTGTGGGTGACCCAGCCTAGGTAGTGACATTAGAGAGTGTGTCGATGAAAGATAGTCTTTCTTATGAGGATGTACCATTTGAAATTCTTAAGTGTCAGGTTAGAAGGTTGAGAAACAAAGAAGTCGCATCAGTCAAGGTTTTGTGAAAGAGTCAGTTGGTAAAGGGAGCTACTTGGGAAGTAGAAGCAGCCATGAAAGCCAAGTGTCCTCACCTCTTTCCTTCCGATTCCACTCCAGCTTGAGGTAATAGTTCCTCTTCAGTTTTTCAGTTAGTCATGCGTGAATTCAGTCTTACAATCATGTTCCCTCAGTTTGTACTTGCATTTTCAGCGTATTTGCATATTCTTGGAACTCAGTTCAATAAGAAATTTAGTCCTCAGTGTTTAGTAGTAGGGATGGCAGCTCTCTTCCTCTATTTCAACTAGTTTAGTCTTCATTCGAGGATGAATGTTTCCAAGGGGGAGATAATGTAACATCTCGTATCCAAGACAGACCAAAAATCAGCTTTTTAGAAATCTGCAGGTGAAATCGTTGATCACTATCGACGGACTGTAGTCTGATCTACGGCCCGTACTGCACATCCGTCGTTTGTGACTGAAACTCTCCCATGACGCAGCCCAGAAAACAATTGACCAAGTGTCGATCCACGGACAGACCTACGGTCTGTAAGTGAGACTACAATTTGTAGTCTGTGTCCATCGATCAACACCCCATTTACCCAGCCTCCGACAAGAACCACAATTGACCAGTACGGTCCGTAGATGGACCGTAGGTATGACCGTACGTGAAAATTAGCATACAGTTTTTCACATCCGATTTTACCCCCAAACGTAACCAGCGTCGTCGTCCTCTTTGAGGACTAGGACTAGCCTTTTAGTCTTACATCATTGCATTCATCGATCAAAAGTACGGAAGAATTAAATTTTTTTAACTATATCTAATCGGAGGTTTACATAGACCTCTACATACACATAATAATATTAATATCGAGTATACATAGACTCATTCGTATAAGAAGATTACTTAGTCTTCTACTTTTATTTCATATACATATATAAGATAGAATTAGAGTCATAAAATCCGTCTCATCTCATAAACCACCCTCAAATGACCCATGTGATCACTTTCATTCTTCGAGTATACCAAGATGTCGTCAATGAACACAATGAAAAATAAATCTAGATAACTTCGAAATACTCTATTCATTAGGTCCATGAAAGCCGCCGGAGCATTAGTGAGACCAAAGGACATAACAAAAAACTCATAGTGGCCATAACGAGTCCGAAAAGCCGTCTTTGGTACATCCTCACCTCTCACCCTTAGTTGGTGATACCCCGACCTCAAATCAATTTTGGAGAAGTAGCTTGCCCCTTGGAGTTGATAAAATAAATCATCAATCCGAGGGAGAGGATACTTGTTCTTGATTGTGACTTTGTTGAGTTGGCGATAATCAATACACATTCTCAAGGACCCATCTTTCTTCTTCACGAACAAGACCGGAGCACCCCATGGAGAAATGTTAGGCCTTATAAAGCCCTTGTCTAGCAAATCTTTAAGTTGTGCCTTCAACTTCTTTAATTCGGCCGGAGCCATTCGATAAGGAGGAATCGAAATAGGGTTCGTTTCCGGTAGCAAATCGATACAAAAATCAATTTCCCGTTCGGGAGGAATATCGAGAAGGTCATTAGGGAAGACCTCCAAAAATTCACTCACTACAGGTACCGACTCGATGGGAGGAATTTCGGAGTCAAGATCTTTGACTCTCACTATATGATATAGGCAGCCCTTAGAGATCATTTTGCAAGCCTTCAAACAAGAAATGATACGACCTCTAGGAATAGTACTTCCCTCTTTCACTCAACAACGGGTTCATTTGGGAAATTAAACCTAACTACCTTTGTCCTACAATCAATAGTGGCAAAACAAGAATGCAACCAATCCATACCCAAAATAATATCAAAATCAAGCATATCTAGTTCAACTGGATCAACATTAGAAACTCTATTGGGCTACATGATAGGACAATTTTGATAGACTCTTTTTGCAACAATTGACTCACCCACCGGAGTAGACACTAAAAAGGGTTCATGCAAGATATCGGGTAAAGTATCAATCTTTTTAGCTACTAAGGGAGTAACAAAAGACAAAGTAGCACCTGGATCAAGTAAAGCATACACATCAAAAGAAAAGATTTGTAGCATACCGGTCACCACATCGGGAGAGGTGTCTTGGTCACCCCTAGTACGAAGAGCATATAGGCGATTCTTCTTTGGTTCTTCACTTGCCCCACTTGCTTGGTTTTGATCATTTTTGCCTCAGTTCTTTATGTTAGGGCAGTCCCTAACTTTGTGGCCACTTTCCCACAACTAAAGCAATTTCCCGTTCCTATCAAGCATTCACCATAATATTCCTTTCCACATTTTGCACACGTAGGCTTCTCATTAGATGAACTCCCACTCTTCCCCTTTTGAACTCTCGGCCTAGGGACCCTCTCATCCCTAGTCTTAGGAAATTTGGAGGGAACTTGATTCAAAAATCTCTTCTTGAATTTAGGCTTGTCTTAAATCCCAAACCTATCCTTTGTAGCTCCACCCTCAAAAGACCTTGCCCTTTTTGAATCCCTATCCTTCCTTTTAGCTCTTGCCTCCTCCACTCTCCTAGCATGCACCATAAGATGGGAAATATTCATATTATCATGAAGCATGGTCGAATGACATTCTTCTTTCAAGTCATCCGATATACCCGTCACAAAGCGATTCATCTCATCTCTAGGATCGGAGACCAAGGAAGGAGCATATTTGGCCAATTGAATAAACTTCAAGGAGTAGTCATGAACACTCATACCTCCTTGGCGGAGGTTAATGAATTCCACCACCTTAGCTTCTCTCATCTCTCTTGGGAAAAACCGGTCAAGGAATGCCTTCTTGAAGATCTCCCAAGTCACCGGCCCACATCGAAGAGGCCTATTATCACTCCATTGCATATACAAAGTTTGAGCCACATCCTTGAGTTGGTATGTGGCCAACTCGACCTTCTCACTTGTAGACAACCCCATAGCATATAGTATCTTGTAAACCTCATCAATAAATTCTTGAGGGTATTCATCAACCTTAGACCCATAGAAAATATGAGGATTCATTCGAGTGAAATCCCTAAGTCGGGAAACCATAGTAGAAACTTGTTGATGAACCCTAGGTGCAACCTCCCGATTGGCTTGGGCTGTCATAGCTTGGGCTTAAACCGTTGCAGCTTGGGCTTGAGTAGTAATGGCTTGGGCCATTTGAGCAAGAATAGCAGGATTAGCCGGAGCTTGATCATCAACAACAACCTCCTCAAGAGGAGGAACTTGATCACCACGGGGAGTAGCTCCCGCATTAGTAATCTCCTCCTCAAGTCTCCTAGCCGCATTCCTCCGAGTATTCATTTCCTATAACCAAAATACAAGGTTTAGGTGAAATCATATAATAAGTACACTCTAGAGGCACGATAATGGATTTCCAAAATGAGAGTGATTCCTAAGCATCAAATAAGTTTCTATTCATAAATGTGGAGCGCTTCACAATTATGAATACAAACCTATATAGACATAGTAGAGAGAGACATCAACATCAAGGATATTCAACCTCATACTCTGATACCAAGTTTGTCACATCTGGGTTTACCCCCAAATATAACCGGCGTCGTCGTCCTCTTTGAGGACTAGGACTAGCTTCTTAGTCTTACATCATTGCATTCATCCATCAAAAGTACGGAAGAATTAAAACTTTTAACTACGCAATGACACCTATCCTCTTCAATTTCTCACCGAGGTGCTAATATTTTCGGTGTTGCAACTACTTTCCTCACTTCAAATAACATCCTCATTTTTCACACAATGATTTTAGTTTGAGTATAAGGATCACTTTTCGACACTCACTCTCAGAACAAATTGACAACTCATTTATACATATTGCCATAGGCTTGCCCTTATTTTCACTACTTTAAGTTCGCCATACAACTCTTAGGATCACAATAGGACTTTTTAGCTTGTAACATAGGCTCAGGGTCAGGTAGGGTATATTTAGGTATATTTTAGTGACTTGTTGCCCTCCTTGACATATCGACTAAATGCACTACCTTTTTATCATTCTATTTCGCCCAATTTCTCAATTTTCTTTTACCTTGCTGCTTTCCCTTTCTCATCCTTATATGTGAGTGACTTTTCTATTTTATTTTTATTATTATTTTTTTTTATTTTTATTTTTTATTTTTAGTCACTTTTTTTTTTTTTTCAACCCCAATATTCCGGAGTATTCGTTATAACAGCCACCCTCAACTCATGACTTTGCCATGAGTTAAGGTTCACAATACCCATGGTTGGGTCAGGGCCACGACAAGGCTGCTTTCTGCATTAGCCACCCTCAACTTATGCTTTTTTGGCATAAATTGAGGTGTACATGTCCAAGGAGGGACCAGGGCCAACACATTGTTCCCCGAGAAGATCAGTTGGGATGACAAAGAAAGATCTGTTTTTAGGCTCAAATCATTTGGATCAATAAGGGTTAACTTCAATTGGTTTTCTGTTATTTTTTTAGGCTTAAGATTGACTATTTCGAACAAAGGCCTATGATCCTTTCCTAATTGTTTGATTTGACTCACTTTTAGCAGGACTAACCAGGTAAGTTCTAGCTCACTATTGATGGTGGACATTCGAATTCACCTCACACTCACTTGACATTCCTTACATTCCCAGATTATTAGACACCTAGTTCGAGTCTTAGATTCAGGATCATGCAGTAGTGTATCTTTATTTCATGTTTCAAACCACACAATTATCAATTACTATGCCTAGTCATGCATCATTTTGATTATCGGGATATCATATTTGTTTTGGCCATCATGCTTAAGATTTATACTATGTACATAAGATATGACATGTCGGTTCAACAATAAAAGTAATCAGTCTTTTGGGGAAAAAGAACACAGGCAAGAAAACCCCAAAAGAGGATCGTGAACTTGGGCTACTCAGAATTCACCCAAGTACTCACTTTTCATTTACCCCACCCCCAACAAAAGATATGCAATTGTCCCCAATGCATAAAAAAAACTAAAATACGCGAAAGGTAAGTGAAGCAAACCTGAGGCGCTAAGCGCCGGCGATCAGCAAGCTGGTGGGTCCGGTTCATCGGAACCCACTCCCTGCGTAGTTTGGACACCCTCAGTAGTGTCCTCAGCATCAACAGCACCATCAGTAGTGCCTCCCACAGTATCTACAATGCTAGAGCTAGACGCCCCGACAGCTAACTCTACAGCCCTCAATGTACGGGCCTCCTCGTCAGCAATCGAGGCTCTCCTCGTAGCCTCCATCTCACGGCGCTCCTTCTTCCTCGCCCTAGACTCATCCTCCTCTCGACCCATGCGTCTCTTGGCATGCTATCGTGGGGGAGGTGGTGGAACATGAGAAGTGGCAAAAAGAGCAGCCATCACTGTGTCCTCAGCAGGCTCTGCAGAAAGGGCCTCAGACTCAGGCACCCTCGCCTCTAAGATCGTATCAAAATCAGCCCGCAGACTCTCAACCGCAGCCTGAAGGGTCGACATGTCCACCGGAGGTACTAGTCGGGCTAGCACTCGCAACTCAAAAGCATCTAAGCGCTGATGTACCTCTGCGATCTTCCTCTCTGTGTGCTGTGCCATCTGGCGCTCCATGTGCTCATCTGCCTCAGCAATAGACCTCTGCATCCAAGGCTGGATGTGATGCAGAAGTGTAGCCATCTGTCCCTCGAGTTTCTGCACCCTAGCAAGTGGGACCAGAGTGGCGGAAGGAGCCGAGCCAGAGGAGATCGGGGTAGTACTACTACCTGGGATAGACTCGACCGGGGTAGTGTCAGTGTGTGCAGAAGCAGGCTGGGAAGCCGCATGAGCATGCTCTATGGTATCTGCCAGGTTCTCACCAAGTGGGACCACCTTCGGGCGGGGCCCTCTGCGTGGAGCCAACTCATTGGCCTCATCCCTGATGAGGCCGATGTCAACATTTCCCTGCGGGGTCCTGAGCTGGTCAATGTGCCAAATGGGCACACCTGCGGATCTGCATAAAGAGAAAACCATGCAAGGAAAAGGGTAAGTCGTGGTGACCTTGAAGGCCCTCTCGTGCATGACCACCTGTAGAAGCCAAGCGAAGTCGACCTCGAACCCTGCCATCATTGCGGCCATCAGAACTGCACGATCCCATGTGACTATATTATCAGCAGCAGTGGGGGAAAGGCAGTGGCGGACTATCAACCAAAGAAACTTGGCCGTAAAGGTCAAGTTGGCCTTCCTGATGGTTCCCTTTGGCTCCATCACCCAATCAGCAGCCTCTCCATCAATAGACAAGTGCTGGGCCATCCACCTCTTGGTGGTCTCTCTCAGCGATGGCTCACGTAAGAACCGACCCTCTTTAATAATTTGCCACCGGTAGTCGAACTCGGCGGTGAGAGGTGTCTTGGTGGTATCAACATCCTCGCCGTACAGATATCGGCGGATGGCTGGCAGGGAGATGTCGACCTGTATGCCGCGTACTCGGACGTGCTCAAGTGGGGCTTGTTTGGCGGGGGCAGCCCGCCTATCTATCTATGATCGGAGAGTGGCCACATAAGAGGCATAGAACTCTGGGACCAACTTCTCACTGTAGCGGCCCAAAGAAAGAGCTGTCCACTCCAGCCGGTGTCTGGTGAAGAGAGTGTGAATATCCGACATGGTGGGGAGACTTCCCATAAGGCCCGCCTCTCCAGTGTAATGGTCCGTGTCATGACGCCTTTGTCATTGAGAACCTTGGCGTCTAAGTATACTTGGTATTGCCCGTCGACACACCACCGGTTGGGCTGGTAGACAACCGGGGCAGGAACTCCTGTTGGTGAGCCAGGAGTGGAGTCAGTGCTGTCAGCCTCATCAGCCGAGGAAGACTGTGTAGCTGTGGCGGGTGCAGAGGCTTCTACGGACCCGGAGGCTTCCTCTGACCACGAAACTCCTAAGGAGCCAGATACTCTTTCGTCTTGAGCAGCTGACCCAGAAGGTGTGCCGGTCAGTGTGCGCTCCTCATCAGACTGGGAGGCAGTGACTACGCCGGACGCCACCTTCTTGGGCGTGACTCTCGGTGCACGTGGAGCTCGTGCTGTAGTAGCAGTGCCTGGGGGCACGTACTCGGGATCATGCTCATCATCAGAGCCTATCACCAGTCGGCCAGACGGGGCGACAGATTTGGAACGCCCACGTGCGTAAACGCGATCTTTTTAGGTGCCATGAGAGGTAGTACCTGTAAAGAATCATCATTAGTACTTGAAGGAGCAAACATGACAAGAAAAAAATGAGACAAAATACACATAAATTCAAAGCAGTAATAACAGCTCTGTAGTAGCAGTAAGGCACGACGGACCTGGTGACGACCCATCGTGAGTATGACGGACCGTCATGGGGTCCGTCATGTAATACTTAACAATATAGACTCTCAGAAGGAAGGTCTCTGACTGGTACGACGGTTGTACAGGACGGGCCGTCGTGGGCATGACGGTCCGTCACATGTGTCCGTCAGTGGACACTTAGAAAAATTATTGAGATCCTTGGGACAGGGGTCTCTGACAACCAAGACGGTTGTGCAGGACGGACCGTCGTGGGTATGACGGTATGTCACATGTGTCGTCAGTGGACACTTAGAAAAAGTGTTGAGACCCTTAGGACAGGGGTCTCTGACCGTCACGACGGTTCTGCAGGACGGACCGTTGTGGGTATGACGGTCCGTCACATGTGTCCGTCAGTGGACACTTAGAAAAAGTGTTGAGACCCTTAGGACAGGGGTCTCTGACTGTCACGACGGTTGTGCAGGACGGACCGTCGTGGGTATGACGGTCCGTCACATGTGTACGTCAGTGGACACTTAGAAAAAGTGATGAGACCTTAGGACAGGGGTCTTTGACCTTCACGATGGTTGTGCAGGACGG
Source organism: Solanum lycopersicoides (assembly GCA_022817965.1). Taxonomy (NCBI): domain Eukaryota; kingdom Viridiplantae; phylum Streptophyta; class Magnoliopsida; order Solanales; family Solanaceae; genus Solanum; species Solanum lycopersicoides. Next base: position 16,760,031 of record CM040621.1, read on the forward strand.
GCCGTCATGGGCATGACGGTCCATCACAGGTGTCCGTCAGTGGACACTTGGAAAAATTATTGAGACCCTTAGGACAGGGGTCTCTGACAACCAAGAGGGTTGTGCAGGACGGACCGTCGTGGGCATGACGATCCGTCACATGTATTCGTTGGTGGACACTTGGAGAAAACAAGTTGTGGGGTGTTGGGACGGACCCTATGACGGTCCGTAGTGGTTACGACGGTCCATCATCGGGGTTTCGTTCTGTCATTCAGAGATAGAACTGGGGATGCCACAATCAACCCATGTGATTCAAACCAAAGACCCAACATTTCCCTAACGCTCTTTAACCAAAATACCTATCAAATTTACAAGTCTAAAGCCCTAATTTCGCGAGTTTTATCAAAGCATTTCGTGGGACTAATAACCTAGGTTAGACAAGATATGGTCAAAGATCAAAGACCCACATGCTAATAGTAAATAAAAACCAAAATGAAGAGTAAATGGGTAGAGTTCAGAAACACATACCTTGGAAGAGGAGAAAACAACACGAAAGTGATGGCACCCAAAAAGAAAACTGAGAATCACAGCAGCAGACTCCGACCAAGAAAGGAGATTTGGGATGGGGAAAGGGAGAATGTGGGGAATTTGGGAAGGGAAGGAAGTTGAAAGGGGAGGAAATGGGAGAAAGAGGAAAAGAAACGGTTTAATGAAGGGGTGGGGAGTTTAAAAAGGTTTTAAAACATTTAAAATTCCTTAGCCGGGTCGGGTCGGGTTGCTGGGTAATGAAGTGACGAAACCCTGATGACGGTCCGTCACAGCTGTGACGGTCCGTCCTAGGTTCCATCGCATGTCCCTAATTTTTTTCAAAAAAATCAAGAACGTACCTGGCACGACGGAGTAATGCGACGGTCCGTCACAGGCGTGACGTTCCGTCGATGTATCCGTCATTGAATGTGGCAGAGTAATTTTCTGCAGAACTTCCTGGAGATGTGCTACCTGAAAATTGACAACCAATTAGTAGAAAATGCTACCGTTACTAGAAAGAAAACTATAAAGTGGTTAGATGATACATATTGGGTTGCCTCCCAACCAGCGCCTGATTTAACGTCGCGGCACGACTGAGGACACTCGATTACTCAGGCTTCATCAAGATGATATGCCTCAATCACCTCATTCGCCGATTCCGCATGACCTTTATAGATTTTTAGACGTTGTCCGTTCACCTTAAACCGCACACCTTCCTTGTTTTCCAACTCAACCGCTCAATGAGGGAATAGTTGGGTGATCAAGTAAGGGCCAGTCCATTTGGACTTGAGCTTGCCCGGAAACAAGCGCAATCTAGAGTTGAATAAAAGCACCGAATCCCCAATCATAAACTCTCGTTTCTCGATTTTTAGGTCATGTTACTTCTTCATCTTTTCTTTGTAGAGGGCTGAGCTTTCATAAGCTTTTAGGCGAAATTCATCGAGTTCATTTAACCCATTTAACCGTTGTTCTGCAGCTTCGTTCCAGTCCATTTTTAACTTCTTCATAGCCCACATGGCTTTATGCTCTAATTCAACCGGAAGATGACATGCTTTCCCATATACTAGTTGGTATGGGGACATACCTATGGAAGTCTTATACGCTGTACGCTAGGCCCAAAGAGCATCATCAAGCCTCCTTGACCAATCTGTTCTACTAGTGTTCACTGTTTTTGACAAAATCTGTTTGATCTCCCTATTTGATACTTCAACTTGCCCACTAGTTTGAGGATGGTAAGGAGTGGCAACATTATGGCGAACCCCATATTTCTCCAATAATCCCTTGAACAATTTGTTGCAAAAGTGGGATCCCCCATCACTAATAATTGCCCATGGGGTACCAAATCGAGAGAATATATTCTTTTTCAAGAATGCAGTGACACTCTTCCCCTCATTGTTCGCGAGGGCGATAGCTTCCACCCACTTAGATACATAATCAACTGCTACTAAAATATACTTCATTCCATGAGAACTCACAAACGGACCCATAAAGTCAATACCCCAAACATCAAATAACTCAATCACAAGAATGGGGTTTAGAGGGAGCTCTTGCTTTCTTGAAATACCGCCATCTCTTTGGCATCTATCACACGCTTTGGTGAACTCATGAGCATCTTGATGAATAGTTGGTCAATAGTAACCACATTGTAAGATCTTATGAGCAGTCCGGATACCACTATGATGTCCACCAAAGGGTGAGGAATGGCATGCCTCTAAAACACTCAACATCTCAACTTCTGGCACACAACGCCGAATAAGCCCATCAGCACAGCTCCTATATAAGTATGGTTCATCCCAAAAGAACTTCTTCACATCGTACATGAACTTTTTCCTTTGATGAAAGGACAAGTCCGATGGAACAATATCACTAGCTAAGTAGTTCGCAAAATCTGCGAACCATGGAATCAAGTCTTGTGAGGCAGCCAATACATGCTAATACCGATTGGAGCTCACCACTCTGCCGCATGGACCTACAAATGTTGAAAGTCACTTCTTCATTGTTCAACTGAAATTTCATTTGCCCCTTTTCCATATCAACTAAGGCTCTACCCGTAGCAAGGAATGGCCTCCCAAGAATAATAGGCACCTCAAAATCGACTTCACAATCAAGAATAACAAAATCTGCCGGAAATATGAACGACTCCACTTTTACTAGCACATCATGGAGTATCCCTATAGGCCTTTTTACTGTTCGATCGGCCATCAGTAGCTGCATCGCAGTGGGCTTTGGATCACCCAAACCCAACTTCTTGTAAATCGAGAGGGGCATGATATTTATGCTTTCCCCCAGATCACATAATGCATTCGCAAAATGTAATAACCCGATTGTACAAGGAATAGTGAACGCACCCGGATCTTCTTTCTTTTGCACTAAAGATCTTGTAGCAATAGCACTACAATGCTGCATTATATCATCCTCCTCAAAAGTGACCGATCTTTTCTTTGTAACCAGATCTTTCATAAACTTGGCATAACCGGGCATTTGTTCAAGAGCTTCTACTAAAGGGACATTGATAGAAAGTTGCTTCAACATTGTTATAAAACGCCGATATTTACCATCCTCGGTCTTTTTCACTAATCTTTGAGGAAAGGGGGTGGAGGTCTAGGCATGGGAGTTACCATTTTAGACACTTCAGCATCTTTATCAGTGTTATCTTCTTCTTCATCACTAACCTCTACCACTTCATCATTATCTTTCATCACCTTTTCCACAATAGAAGGCATAGGTGGGTCAATAGTTTGCTTACCACCACGAGTAGTAATTGCCATACAGTGTCCATCATTTTTCGGATTTTGGACAGTGTTGCTAGGAAGAGTGCCCGGTTGCCGTGTGTTCACAGTTGCAGATAATTGAGCCATTTGCAATTCAAGCTGCTTAATTGATATGGCATGTGTATCAACTTTCTGTCCAATACCTGCTACATCACTCCTTAACTCTTTGGTGTGCTCATCACTAGCATCGAACCTCCTCATCATCTTGTGCAACATATCCTCAACTCGCGCCATACTACCTCCACCATCCCTAGGAGCAACTTCACGATTTTGAGGAGGAACATAGGGCCCACTCCTCTCATTTATGTTACCATAGTTACCCCTGTTGAAGTTGTTGTCGCGGTTGTAATTTCCATCACGAACATAATTACCCTCGCGGTTGTAGTTACCATAGTTCCGACCTTGATTTCCTTGACCTTGGCGCCAATTCTCCTGATTGGATCCTTGGGCATTCGGTCGGAAACCCCCCGTCTGATCATTTACTGCATAAGAATCTTTCTCATAATAATAATCATCAGTTGGTGGTGGTGGTTTAGACAAGTAGTTCACTGCGTTTATCTTTTCTGCACCCCCAGTGACATATTGTAACACCAACCCAAGCTCAGTTCTCATCTGTTCCATCTCTTCACGAATCTCATCTGTGGCTGGGTTGTGTGTAGATTGTACTGCAAAAGTATTTCTCCCAGTATCTGTCTTCCTAGTGCTCCATGCTTTATTATTCCGGGAGATTTTCTCTAATTTTTCGGCAATTTCAGCATAAGGACATTCCCCATAAGAACCACCTGCTATAGTATCCAATACCGCTTTATTATTATCATCCTGTCCCCGGTAGAAGTATTCTTTCAGTGACTCATCATCTATGGTGATTGGGGACACTTCTCAGAAATGAAGTGAACCTATCCCAAGAACTACTAACTGACTCTCCTGGTAGTGCCACAAAGTTGTTCACTCTGTCTTTGTGATTTAGTTTCTTGGAGACCGGGTAGTAACGTGCTAAGAAAACGTTCCTCAGTTGGTTCCAAGTGAAAATTGAGTTATAAGGGAGCTCAGTGAACCAAATGGCAGCCTCTCCCGTCAGTGAGAGAGGAAATATTCTTAGCCCTATTACATCCAAATTCAAATCAGGCCTCCCTACACAACTTTTACACACTGCCCTCACCTTAGCTATATAGGCATGTGGGTCCTCAGACGGTAGTCCTGAAAACAAACCTCTAGCCGTGAGCATTTGCATTAGACTACTAGTGACTACAAAGGTGTGACCTTCTGGTAGAGGGGGCAAGACAAGTGGCCCATCAGAATCTGCAATATTGTCATAACCTCTGTAGTATTCTTGAGGACGTGGAGCGGGATTATGTCCCCTTTGTGCACCTTGATCAGGATTATCAGGTAATAATCGACCATGAGCATCAATCGGAGCTGGGATGTTCAGGTTTGGATCATCATCATTTATACCCAAGTTTCGATTCATTTTGCATAGTGTACACTCTAACTCGTGATCGTAGGGAAATAAGGGTTCTCTTCCTCTCCGTGTATTTGGCATACAAGGACGTCAAACCTGGCAAAATCAAAAACAACAGAAAAAGTAAAATCAGGAAAATATTGACTAAATTTTAGTAATAAATTTAAGTTAATCGAAAAGCTACTTTCCCCGGCAGCGGCGCCAAAATTTGATACGCTCAAACTTACTTCTCAAATAAGAAGTAAAGCGGTCGTATCAAGTAAATAACCCAACTAATGAGGTTGGGATCGATCCCACAAGGAAAATAGTTCAGACTTAACTTTATTTTATTATTACTATTATTTAGCCAACTATTTTCCAATAGACCAAAAGACAAAAAGGGGGGTTTTATTTCTAAATTAATGAAAATGATTAACTAAATAAGAATGAACAACTAACAAATTCAACTTTCGAAGTTTTAATCAAATTATAAAAGTAACTAGGGCTTTAGTGTTCCCCACAGGTTCCTAACTTGGTAAATCTAACTTTAACAGTTCTATCCTGATATCTTGCATGTAAAGTGATAAGTTATGTATCTCTAAATCCTTGGTCCGGCATCTAGAGAATTTCACTCCGCACCTTGGTCCGGCTACGTGTGTTGCTATACTAACCCTTATCTTTACCTCATATTAAACATCGTACTCGGGATTTGACTAAGCTATTAACTCGTACCAACCAATACTAGCCTATTAGATAGTATACACTAAATCTATGTTGATAATTCTTTTCCTATTATCTACCTCCTTGGTCTGGTAAGGAGCATTAAGGCAAGTTCTAACGTTGGCCACCGTTAAAAAGACTTCTAAACGAAAGAATTATCAATACATGCAAGACACCACGCTAGAATTGTTATTTAAGTTAGATTCTTACCTTGTTATTCACCCATGGTTCCCACAACCCTAGCTATGAGGTTTAGTTACCCATGTTTGTAATTACACAATTCATATTGTTAATGGAAGAATTCATGCACTTACTATTATGAAAATGAATAATTTCCCAGAATTTAACTTGATTAATCAACGAAATCACCAACAATCAATTCCCGGAAAATATCTTAATTCCCAAAATCGAGAGTTTTATAATATAATAGAAGAACTATAAACTAAAAATTATCCAGAAAGTCTAACCTCAAAAATGAGGTTTTTCCAACTATTTATAATAAAAAACGAAACCTAATCAAATAAGAATTCTATTTACTAAAAATCTGTCTAAACGCGTCTGGGTCGACGGACCACGTGACGGACCATCATGGACACGACGGACCTTCATAGACTCCGTCGTCCCATACTTCACCATTCTTCTGTTGCTTTCTTAATTCCCCTCGACGGACAGGTATGACGGACCATTTCAAGTACGACGGTCCGTCGAGGGTCTTAGTTCCAAAACACTTGAACTTCTTGGAATTTTGGGTACTGGGACTACTCTCTGATCATTACGACGAACCTGCAGGACGGACCGTCAAAGCTGTGACGGTCCGTCATGGACTTCCGTAATCCCACACTTGGTCAGACTTCCCCAAATTTTCTTCAGCTACTTCTCCCTTCATTACGATGCCACCTACGGACCGTCACAGCCGCGACGGACCGTCATAGTCTCCTTAGGTGGTCTCTTCTGCAATTTTTTCTCAAAAACTCCCGCGTTCATCCTTGGACAGATTTTCTGCAAACAAAAAGAAACTTATATCAAAATCAACACAAAAAGGCTCTCGACACACACTAAACTTAAGGAAAAAGCATTAGAAATACCATGAAACCACGGTACATCACATATGCATTGACATTTCTAGCAGCAGCAGTAGCAGCACATTCCGCTTGAGTACGATTTAAACCTTTTGCAGCAGACAAGGCTACAACCTTAATCCGTTCTGCTGCATCCTGAGTAGCACTTTCTTCATTCTTAGATGATGCCATAATCTTGCATCTTAACTAAGAGAAGTCCCCATCACTACCATGGACCGAAGAATAGCACAAGGAGATAAGATTGTTAGCAAAATAACAAAATACCAGCCAAAACACTTAAAAGTAAATATTTTACCGTATTATTCTTCTGATAGTTGTTTCAATCTGAATATTTCTTTAATACTATTGACGATATACTATAGATATAACATACCTTGGGTTCTTTGGTATATGTATAAATTTTCTTTCATTAACTGTTCTAATAGGTTTATATTTTTCATAGCTTCTATCCAATATTTTAAATATTCATAGTTCATTTTAATCTGAATTTATTTCTAAATCATATATATCTATTCTTTCTAGATCTAAATCTTGTAGGTCTATTTCATACCATTCTTGGTTTAATATATCTTTTATTAATCCTATCTTAATAACCTGTATTGGAGATTTTACCTCCTCATATAATATTTCTGCTGGTGCTGTATAGAATTTTATATAGAATAAATTTCCTTTTGTAACTCTTTTATACGTAATAAATGCTTTATGTAATTCCGGTATTCCACTAATTTCTTCTCCATCGTATGTATATACAGTATTAATAATCCATAATTGTAACATGTCTTTATAAATTGGAATTAGTTTTTGGTTGTGCTATTAATTTGTTGTATCGCTTGTAATTTCTGGGTTATATAATCTTGGTTTGGGTTTTGGGCTGTAGTTGATTTAGGATTATGGTTTAAGTAGGTTTGAATTTTATATAGTTGAAGCAGGACAACGACGGTCCATCATAAGGGTCTGTCGCGGGACACTGAGAATAATTTTTAAAGTGTCAGAATAAAGGTTCTGACACTGTCGACGCGTTAGCAGGACGACCGTCGT